>JARVZY010007857.1:0-10000 GCA_030686995.1 Artemisia argyi | reverse complement strand
ATTTCATTCCATTTTATAATTTTTCGTGTAGATATTTTAGACATATCTAAATTACTTTCTATTAAAATAGTTTCATTATTTTTACTAAACCTTTTACATTTAGGATTCATAGTAGTAAGAGGTTTAAAATATATTCTATAACAAATGCATATTAATTCAGAACCAGGCATATAATCATATCCATGAGTTTTAACATTTAAAGTTAAACTTTCAAGTATATTAATATCAGATAAAGATAATTGTAAATTAGGATAGACATTAAAATAGACTGGACCATGAGCCAGGCTAGATTGAATAATTCCAATCAAAGATTGCTGCCAATTTCTATTACGACCATCTCTTAAGACAGCTAAAAAACTTTCTGGTAACCCTTGTAAAGTTAAGGGTTTAAATGCAACTTGTATTAAACCTATATGTAAATAATTATAATTTTGACGATATTTTTGAAGATCTCTTTCATTTAATAATTTTATAACCATTTCATTATTATCAAGAGTTATTGTTTCTTCAGTAGTTTTTACTGACTGAACAAACCCCAATTCTTCAAATGTTCCAATTTCATATAAAACTTTTGGTTGGACTTTAGGAATTGTCCATTTATTTAAAAGATCTAAATTTCTGGGAATTTCATATTCCTCAGTCATACTGTTTTTAACAGATCTATTATTTCTTTTAAAAAGATTTAACATTTTAATTTAAATTATGTTGAATAACTTTAAACAAACATATTCCTTTCATCCATGGTTCTGATACCATTAGAAGGCCCAGGTATGCTCAAATATATGAACCCAAATCAGTCATAAGGATTCTATTTACGATAAGATCCCAATATAGTTCATTCAAACCACAAGTCAGTCAATGATAAAATACCCTTAACACGCCATTCAATCGGCTAAACAGGGCTGGATCACGACTATGACATGGTTATCATAACATCTGTATGGGCTTGTTATCGACCTAGACTTTGATTGGCTGATATATTTGAACATAACAAAGCTTTAAAATAATATAAGATTCATGGAGTCTAGTTATATATTTGCTTAATGTTATTCAACATAAGGATCTAAGCTGCCATTAATTTAAGATTAAACAAAATAAATTTAAAAAGAAACTTACAAAAAGAGATTTAGTCGGATGATTCTTTTTATTCCAAACTTATTACACCAGACTTTATTACAAATGGTCGGACGATTAAAGAGAGAATGAAAATATTACAAGTGGTAGTAAGAGAGTGATGCCTCTCTACATTCTATGAGCCTTCTTTATATAGAAGGGGAGACTACTATTACAAACGTCATTGCTTACATCATTATAAAAATGGCCGACAAAGGGCTATTATTGACTCCTGAATTTATTCTCCCATCTTTTGCTTTTCTGAGGAAGATTCTCCTTTTGAAATACGTTTTACAACCGTATTTTTAATTTCTTCAAAAATATCTTCCAAAGGTATTTCTTCGGTATCATCTGGCTGGGATTCTCCTGCTAAACAATTATATTGATTTTCATCCTTTGATAAAGTCTTCATTGAGGAATCCGATGGCTGATAATCAAAATTTTTTATCAAATCTTCTTTGATTTCTTTAAGATATACTTCCAAAATTTCTTCTTTGGAAATATTTCCTCTTCCTTGGATCTTTAATTTGTCCACAATTTGCTGGTAAGGAGTTGGATTATCCTTCTTCTTCTTGAACTCATATTGAGCTTTGTATTCAGCAGTTGTTCATTTTATTAAATCAATTGTGTCTTTGGAGTATATTTCTCCTCCATTTTCAGGATCTTTCCAAACCATTTTTTTCCAGAATTTTGTAAAAAATGTTCTTTTTAATTGAGGAATTTGATCAGGGGCATAATCTACTTCTGGAGCTCATTTCCATATCCATGGAATAGAAAATTCTATAAAAAATAATAATGAAGGAATAATTTCCTTAGCACCATTATTTTTTGTTATCATGTCTATAAATTTGGGAGAGACATCAATCCATTCCACATATAAACCCTTATAAATTTCTGGAAGAATTTGAATTGATGGACCATATGAAATCCACCAGTTTATGAACCAATTTGGTAAAGACTTATTAAAAATCTTGGGGCAAACTTTGAAGAACCAAGAATGTTTCTTTTTGGGATTAATATATAAAAAGGTTTTATTAAAACTTTCCACATAATCCCAGTAATTATATTTCAAAGCAATTTTTTGGATAGGGTGTATAAACTCCTTTTCTTTTAGGGTACTAAGACCCCATTCTTCTGCAGTTATAACCTGCTTTATTAAAACTTTACTAAAATTATAAATATTACTGTTTTGGTCAGTAAAATGTCTGACTTCAATTGATCCTGTTGATATGAGTATATTCTCATAATATGATCTTGATTTGTATGCATATGCCACACAAGGAGCATTATCAAGATATCTGGACATCAAAATCCATGGGTCATTACCTGCTTCAAAATATCTCATAACATCTTGATATTCAAGAAATATGATTCTCTCCTTATTTGGAGACTGGCAATATTCATGAGGATCTTCATTATCCTCTTCAACAAGAGCATTGGCATAAGAAGGACTATTTCCTTTTTTATTTTTTATAAATTCCAAAAATTCTCCATATAATGGATCATTTGGACCTGGAATTGTTGATGAAGATGCTGATTCAGCAATGTTACTGGCTATTAGCCTGTTGTTTCCATGTTGAACCAATATATTGTTGGCTCCTCCTGTTCTTCCACCCCTATGAAGGTGGCTACCTCTTCCTCCTCTTCCTCGAGGAATCATGACTGCAAAAATTCTCTAGTTAAAAAATCAGGAAGAATATTATCTTTCCCTTTTTTATATTCTATTGTAAAATCAAATGGAGCTAATTGAGCTTGCCATCTAGCATACATTTGCTTAGATACATCATGTTTAAAATCTTTGTTAAACATAAACTTTGCTGCTTGGCAATCTGTTTTAATTATAAAATGTTGATTATATAAATCTTCTTGAAATTTTAAAACACATTTTATTATAGAAAGAATTTCTTTTGCCACAGTAGCATAATTCTTTTGAGCATTATTCCATTTTCCAGAATGAAATCTTACTAAAATTTCTTGTTTATTTTCTGGATTTATTTGTTTTAAAATTCCACCATACCCCATATCTGAGGCATCAGTTTCTATAATTTTTTTCCCAATTTGGGTTTGCTAAAGATAAACAAGGAAGACTAGAAACTTTTGTTTTAATTTTTTGGACTGCTTGAGTATGTTTTTCAGTCCAAGGAGAAGGAATCTTTTTTAATCTTTCATATAAATAGCTGTGTCTTTAGCTAAATCTTTATAAAAAGCTGAAATATAGTTTAAGCTTCCCAAAAACCTTTGTAATTGAGTTTTATCCAGTATAATATCTGGAAATTTAGATGCAAACTCAATACTTCTATTAATAGGAATAATTTGACCTTTTTCTATAAAATGGCCTAAAAATCTGACTTTTGTTTGAAAAATCATCATTTTTGGTTTTGAAATAACTAAACCACTATTAATAATAATTTTTTCAAATATATCTAGATGTTTAAAATGAGATTCTAAATTTTTTGAAAATACTAGAATATCATCAATATAAACAATTATAAAATCACTAAATGGATTAAAAATATCATTCATAATTTTTTGAAATTCAGAAGGTGCATTTTTAAGACCAAATGGCATAACATTCCATTCATATTGTCCAAAGGGGACATTAAAAGCAGTTTTATATCTATCTTCTTCATTTATTTGGATCTGCCAATATCCTGACTTTAGATCGAATTTTGAGAATATAATTGCATCATAAAGTCTATCTAAAAGATCCTTTTTATTAGGAATAGGATATCTAATCCATTTTAAAACTTTATTCAGGGGTTTATAATTTATAACTAATCTAGGAACCCCTCTTTCTTGTTCTGAATGTTTATTAACATAAAAAGCAGTACAAGACCATTGAGATTTTGAAGGTTTTATTAATCCTTTTTGTAATAAAGAAGCTATTTCTTTTTTACATAAATCTAATAATTCTGGTTTCATTTGACCAGGTCTAGCTTTAGTAGGAATATTATTTTCAGAAAATCCTTCTTCATATGGAAGATTAACAATATGTTTTTTTCTATTCCAAAAAGCATTTGGATGATCATTACAAATTTTTAAAGAGAATTTATTTACAATCATTTGTATTTTTTCCTTTAATTTAGGATTTTCTAATTTTTCTTCGATAGTCCACATGTTTATTTCATCTTTAAGAAAACATATTTGCTTATTTTTCATCATAATTTGATCTTTTAATTCTGAAAGCATTCTGGTAACAGGTTGAGTTATAAATTCAAATGTTATACTTTTACCATTAAAAGTATCAGTAATTCCATTTTCATCAACCTTTTTAAGAGGAAATATCTTATTTATAAAAGGATTTCCCAATATAAATTTGGTTAGTCATATTTTTAACTAATATAAAATTTGTAGGTATGCAAACATTATTTTTACAAATTTTTGCATTTTGTAGCTTATAATTAATCTGTATTTTTTCACCACTCACAGTACCTACTGAGTGTGATGTTTTAACAAAATATTTTGTAGGAATTAATCCTTCTTTAACACAATTTAGATCTGCTCCACTATCAACAAGAGCAGTAAATTCTTTAATTTCAGTATTATTAATAAGTAAAACTACTTTTATCCACCATTTTTGGGATGTTATCATTTCTAAAGTTTGAAGAAAATCTTCTTCAATTATTTCATTATTTTTATTAATTTCAACCAAAGATTTTCCTTTTTCCAAATTAGATATTCTATTGTCAAGATTTTTATTTCTATTTTTTAAATTATTAATTTCTTTTTTAAGATTATTAACTTCTTCTAATAAATTATTAAGTGTAACAGGAGTATCAATTTTTTGTCTTTGTTTAAGTATTTTATTTACTTCAACCATAGAATATGGAGTATCATCTTGAACATTTTCATTATTAGGTTTAGAAAATTGTTCAATAATTTTGTTTCTTATATCATCATCTTTTATTAATTTTAAAAGATCTAATATTTCACTGTTTAAAACATTTATTTTTAAATCTTCAAATTGAGCCTGAATTTTATAAATCTCCATATCTGGATCATCAGAATTTTCAGAATAATCATTTTCAAAATCTTCTTCTTTTAAACAATTACAATTTATTTCAGAATCTGAAATATCTGAGTCATCAGAAGAATTTTCATTTTCTGATTCTGAATTTAAAAGAATTTTCTTTAAGCTATCTTTAATTTCTTCATCAATATTAAGATTATTAATTTTCTTTTTTACCCTGCATCTATTTGCAAAATGACCAACTTTTCCACATTTGTAACAAGTAATTGTTGGTTTATTATTTCGGAATTGTTTTCTTATTTGCCTTTTTTCCCTTCTTTTTTCAAATTTAGAAGGATCTTTATAAAAAATTTTATTTTTTATAAAATCTTTTCCTTTTGAGATTTTATTAAACTTTTTATCAACAGAGGTTGAACAAGTCATTCCGAACTGATCACAGAAATGACCTAATTGTTTTCTTTCATTAATATTTTGAGTTTTAATTTGTTGATTTAGCTTTATTTCATTACATAAAGCCAATCCTTCTTGGATACAAGTTCCTATTAACTTGCCATAAGTAAAATTATCATAATTAATAGTTGCTTCATCTTTTCTTAGAGTATTTCTTACTCTTTCAGCAAATAAATTAGGTAATCCATCTATAAATTTTGACTTCCAATGGGTAGTATTAGAGTCAGAAAGTTCCATAACTCTACTAAAGAAAGTATCCTTATACCACCTAAAGGAAGTTAGAGTAGAACATTTCAACCCATTAAGAAGAGTTCTAATATTTTCTGAATTATCAGACCATCTTCCAGTAAAATGTTCAATTATATTAACAATTAATGTATAAACTGCATTAGGCTTTTCAACACCATTTTCTGTTTTTACTGTATCAAGAATTGTTTGTTTATCTTGAATTTTAAGATAATTATCCCACCAGCCTTTTAATTGACCAGTAAAGCCTGCTATAATCATATTTGCAACAGTTTTATCATTATTATTATTATTTTTAGCAATAGTAGAGTACATCATCATACGATGTACTAAATTATAAATTTGTCTTTCTGTATAACCATCAATATTCCATTCATAAATATTCTTGCCACTATAACTATTATTAATAACATACTCCTGTTCTTCATGAAGAACATCTTGAGGAGTAGGTCTAGGATAATAATATAACTTTTGAGAAGGTTTATTAGCATATTTACTATTATATCCTTCCATTTTATTGATATTATTTTCTCCATCAGATAAATTATTATCAATATTATTCAATTTTCGTTCTTTTATTTGATTTTTTATTATTTTTTGTAATTCTAAATTTGATTTTAATTTAAAATCTTTGACTTCAGGAGGTGGTTGAATACTAGCAACTGCTTGTGAACAACTAGCCTCATTATTATCTTTAATTGTTTTTTGTTTTTCATTTTTTAACTGATTTATTTGATTTATAAGAGTTTCAACTCTATTATGAATAGAAAATATTTGTACTCCCAGAACTATTAGATAAATACTAGAAAAGTTTTGTTGTTGTATTAACTGATTAACATGACCAGTAGTAATAGATATAGTTTCATTTTCAAATAATTTTTGAAAAGCTGAAAAATGCATATGAACATCTTCTTTATTTATCATAAAAGGTTGTTGTGGAGGAAAAACTTGTTTAAAACTTTGACCATTTATTAATTTATAATCTCTTTCCAAAACTGATATGTAATCAATCAAATAATTATTAATAAACCATGGAACAAAATAAACAGTTTTATTAACTTGTGATAAATGATTATAAAATTTTTCTTGCATATTCTTAAGATCTTCTTTTGAATAATTTTCAAAAAAACATTTTTTAAAAGGTTCCCATTTGGGTAATTTAAATTCTTGAGAAATAATCATTCTGGTTGAAGAACCAGGAGAAAAATCAATTTTTTCTTTATTATCCATTTAACAAGAAAAATTCATTTCAGAAGGAGTAATATTATCCTCATCATTATAATTTCCTTGAACAATATTATTTCTAATTGTTAGATTTTCAATTTTTTGTGGAAAACTTTCCTTTCTTATTTGAGAAGTGGATGCCCTAGCTGTAGAAGGTATATTAACTTCGTAATCTAGATGACTAGAAAATACAGATCTATTAGACCTTGTTCTTCTTATTAAAGCATTAGCATTATCCAAATCTTCTGGTTCAAACTTTATTTTAACAGTTCCATCAGAAGTTTGTAAAACATTGGTAAGATTACTATTAATTTTTGGTTGAGGATGTATAGCTCCTTCCAAAAGCCAATTTTCAGGAAATTCAATTTCATTCCATTTTATAATTTTTCGTGTAGATATTTTAGACATATCTAAATTACTTTCTATTAAAATAGTTTCATTATTTTTACTAAACCTTTTACATTTAGGATTCATAGTAGTAAGAGGTTTAAAATATATTCTATAACAAATACATATTAATTCAGAACCAGGCATATAATCATATCCATGAGTTTTAACATTTAAAGTTAAACTTTCAAGTATATTAATATCAGATAAAGATAATTGTAAATTAGGATAGACATTAAAATAGACTGGACCATGAGCCAGGCTAGATTGAATAATTTCAATCAAAGATTGCTGCCAATTTCTATTACGACCATCTCTTAAGACAGCTAAAAAACTTTCTGGTAACCCTTGTAAAGTTAAGGGTTTAAATGCAACTTGTATTAAACCTATATGTAAATAATTATAATTTTGACGATATTTTTGAAGATCTCTTTCATTTAATAATTTTATAACCATTTCATTATTATCAAGAGTTATTGTTTCTTCAGTAGTTTTTACTGACCGAACAAACCCCAATTCTTCAAATGTTCCAATTTCATATAAAACTTTTGGTTGGACTTTAGGAATTGTCCATTTATTTAAAAGATCTAAATTTCTGGGAATTTCATATTCCTCAGTCATACTGTTTTTAACAGATCTATTATTTCTTTTAAAAAGATTTAACATTTTAATTTAAATTATGTTGAATAACTTTAAACAAACATATTCCTTTCATCCATGGCATAACATTAAGCAAATATATAACTAGACTCCATGAATCTTATATTATTTTAAAGCTTTGTTATGTTCAAATATATCAGCCAATCAATGTCTAGGTCGATAACAAGCCCATACAGATGTTATGATAACCATGTCATAGTCGTGATCCAGCCCTGTTTAGCCGATTGAATGGCGTGTTAAGGGTATTTTATCATTGACTGACTTGTGGTTTGAATGAACTATATTGGGATCTTATCGTAAATAGAATCCTTATGACTGATTTGGGTTCATATATTTGAGCATACCTGGGCCTTCTAATGGTATCAGAGCCATGGATGAAAGGAATATGTTTGTTTAAAGTTATTCAACATAATTTAAATTAAAATGTTAAATCTTTTTAAAAGAAATAATAGATCTGTTAAAAACAGTATGACTGAGGAATATGAAATTCCCAGAAATTTAGATCTTTTAAATAAATGGACAATTCCTAAAGTCCAACCAAAAGTTTTATATGAAATTGGAACATTTGAAGAATTGGGGTTTGTTCAGTCAGTAAAAACTACTGAAGAAACAATAACTCTTGATAATAATGAAATGGTTATAAAATTATTAAATGAAAGAGATCTTCAAAAATATCGTCAAAATTATAATTATTTACATATAGGTTTAATACAAGTTGCATTTAAACCCTTAACTTTACAAGGGTTACCAGAAAGTTTTTTAGCTGTCTTAAGAGATGGTCGTAATAGAAATTGGCAGCAATCTTTGATTGGAATTATTCAATCTAGCCTGGCTCATGGTCCAGTCTATTTTAATGTCTATCCTAATTTACAATTATTTTTATCTGATATTAATATACTTGAAAGTTTAACTTTAAATGTTAAAACTCATGGATATGATTATATGCCTGGTTCTGAATTAATATGTATTTGTTATAGAATATATTTTAAACCTCTTACTACTATGAATCCTAAATGTAAAAGGTTTAGTAAAAATAATGAAACTATTTTAATAGAAAGTAATTTAGATATGTCTAAAATATCTACACGAAAAATTATAAAATGGAATGAAATTGAATTTCCTGAAAATTGGCTTTTGGAAGGAGCTATACATCCTCAACCAAAAATTAATAGTAATCTTACCAATGTTTTACAAACTTCTGATGGAACTGTTAAAATAAAGTTTGAACCAGAAGATTTGGATAATGCTAATGCTTTAATAAGAAGAACGAGGTCTAATAGATCTGTATTTTCTAGTCATCTAGATTACGAAGTTAATATACCTTCTACAGCTAGGGCATCCACTTCTCAAATAAGAGAGGAAAGTTTTCCACAAAAAATTGAAAATCTAACAATTAGAAATAATATTGTTCAAGGAAATTATAATGATGAGGATAATATTACTCCTTCTGAAATGAATTTTTCTTGTTAAATGGATAATAAAGAAAAAATTGATTTTTCTCCTGGTTCTTCAACCAGAATGATTATTTCTCAAGAATTTAAATTACCCAAATGGGAACCTTTTAAAAAATGGTTTTTTGAAAATTATTCAAAAGAAGATCTTAAGAATATGCAAGAAAAATTTTATAATCATTTATCACAAGTTAATAAAACTGTTTATTTTGTTCCATGGTTTATTAATAATTATTTGATTGATTACATATCAGTTTTGGAAAGAGATTATAAATTAATAAATGGTCAAAGTTTTAAACAAGTTTTTCCTCCACAACAACCTTTTATGATAAATAAAGAAGATGTTCATATGCATTTTTCAGCTTTTCAAAAATTATTTGAAAATGAAACTATATCTATTACTACTGGTCATGTTAATCAGTTAATACAACAACATAACTTTTCTAGTATTTATCTAATAGTTCTGGGAGAACAAATATTTTCTATTCATAATAGAGTT
>JARVZY010007856.1:0-21525 GCA_030686995.1 Artemisia argyi | reverse complement strand
ACACCTCTCAATCAAACCAAATCAGACTAACAGTCCATGCGGGCCCAAAATTAACTAAAACTAATCCATCTTTCTTGTGGGTCTCGGCCAAATTATAAACCCAAAACAATCTAAAAAAATCAAACAAATCCAAACCTAATACAACCCAAACGGACACGCAAGTGGCTATAACCTAGAAATATAAGCTCTAAACAAGTCAAAAAATGGAAGCTCGCCGTGAGCTTTTGACCATGGTAGAAAAACTAAGAACCCAACGCAACCAAAAATGATGATACCAACTCATTTTTATCACAAAGCCCTTTTTGTACCTTATTTTAACATCACACCGATTCACACGTGAGTGTGAATCGTTGTGTTTATCAAGTTTTTAAATCAAATACCATTGTGGTTCAATTACCAATGGAAAAACTAAAAGTTAAAGTGGCAGTGGTTGCACGTGAGGTCCGGTTTCACGCGTGTGGGTCTTCAAATAAAGTCATAACCCTAGAAATAAGGTGGGAGTGATGATGTTTATTGATGGTGGTGACGGTGTAAAAAATAAAATGTTCTTCAATCGCTTGTTTTTGACATTATAGCTTCCTTATGGCCAGATCTACGCAACAAGGAGGGTGGTTATGGTGTTCAGATGTGGCGGCGGTGTGGCAGTTGGTGGTGGTGGTCGTGTGTAGCGGCGGTTGAACAAGAGAAGGGAGGGTGTGTGTGTGTTTACTTTAGATTTAGGGTTAGGGTTTGGTAGAGTTAGGGTTTTTATATTACCGCTTGTGCCAGAAGTGTCTAATTACAAAAAGGGATGAGGCGCAGTGAAACTTTAACGCGGGGGCTAAAGGTGTAAACCTTGCTAAACTTTTGATATATCACTTCTCGGGCTTGTTTAGGCTAGTAAAATTATTCGTGAGGTTTTCTAACTTGTGCGATTCATTTTAGAATTGTTTTTCGTTAAATTTTACTATTTATACACCTATACTTGTTCAAAACGTCATAACTCAAGGTCCACCGGGAAACTTCTTATTATATGTAATAATATTCCAAATAAAATTCCAAAATAACTTCCAATACGTGCCAAAACGATTCCTATATATCTGTTTATTTTAAACCTAATGCGGTTATTAAAATAATTTCAAAATTTACCGGTAGTCACAACCTCCTACCTCAGAAGAAACCCGTCCCGGGTTTCAGCTCAAGTTACTAGTTAAGGTTGAAAAGATGATGAGGCGAAAAATGAACCGTTTTTAAGGGGTCATGATGAGGCGAAAAATGATCCATTTTTAGGGGGTCATTTAAGCCCGGAATTGAATTTATTTGATCAAATATTGCCCTAAATCGTTCCTTTTGTGATTTTAGGTACTTTTGGAGTGAATTCTGGAAAAGGAAGCATTTCTGACGTTTTTGGAGCATAAAAGTGAAGAAAACAGCAAAGTCTTAATTTTCCTTGCTGGGAACAGTACCTGATGGCGTCACCAATTTCTTAATGACGGCGTCAAAAGGAAAACAAGAGGTGAAGAGGGTAGAGTCCATGACGATCCAGAATGTTTTTACACTAGGGCGTGACGGCGTCACCTTAGGCCGTCATGGCCCCATTACTCTTTGTGGGAAACTAGAAGGGGGGTTGAATAGTTTACCGCTTTTTAACTTGATAATCTTTAAAAAGCTTTACGTTTGTTTAAAGATATAAACATAACTTTACATGTTCAATTCTTTGAAAAGCTTTACATGTGAATAACAATCCTAACTTTACTTGTTTAGTTATTTGAAAAGCTTTACGTTTGTTTAAAGATATAAACACAACTTTACTTGTTTAATTCTTTGAAAAGTTTTACGTGTGATTAGCAATTCTAACTAAAGATAATATGTAATAAGCAAAGATAAAGAAAGAAACGATCAAACCACAACACGATTGTTTATCGTGGTTCGGCTACAAGGACTCTTTTTCCTTGCCCTACATCCACGCCCCGAGTTTCCAACTCGAGAGTTATAAGCACTAATCAACAAGCTCCTTTCCCGGTGGAGAAACCTTTACAACGTCGCTTACACTTTTACCGACACTAAGCTAGATGTCGAGTTCTTTTACACGGGTACAACCACTCCCATCGTCGCTTACACTTTTACCGACACTAAGCTAGATGTCGAGTTATTTACCAAGGGTACAACCACTCCCGTTAGTTCTTTTACAAGGGTACAACAACTCACGACACACTATGTATTTTGAGGCTTAAAATACTAACCGATCACTTCTACACACATGATACAAATGAAGTATAAACTACCAAAGCTTATACATGACAAAGCAAACAAGACTTGCAACTTTAGAGTTGAAGCTTGTAACTTCTTGAATGATCTTGTGAAGTCCCTTGCTACATAAGAGGATCACACAAGTCAAATGTTACTGAGTTAGTTGAGAGAGTATATGAAAATATGTCCTAAAGTGATTACACAAAACAAACAAGTAGCTTGGTATTTATAGTAAAACAAACAGCAGGTCTGGCGGATACGGCGGAACCCTCAGATGGGTTCCGCCCGTGTACCCCCAGGGTTCCGCCAGGCTTGCAGTAGGTTTTACCATAAATACTTCAAACCAACCAAAGTCACATCAACAACAACTAGTCAAACACATTTAATCCAATTTGGAAAGCTTCCAAAAATGTGTAAGATGTTATGGCAAGTCAAATACACAAGCTTGGCATAAATGAATGATGTGACAAGACACTTTTTAATTAAAGAAATAAAAACAATGTTTTGTTTAAAAGGAAATGTAAACCTTAGTTTAAAAAAGACTTAAACACTAAAGTGATGATTTACTATTAGCCAAAGTTCATACTTTGTCATTAACAAAACTTAACAAAGATCGTAAAATATAAATAACGTTTTTAGGCGATATTTGTATTAACAATCTCCCCTTTTTGTTGATGACAAAACATAAACTTTATTTATAAGTAAGCCACTAGTTTTAGTGTTATGTCTTATAAAGTTAATATAAAAACTTGTTTTTGCTAAGATGATGTGATATGCAAGAGTTAAGAGAAAAAAAATTGGAACAAGTTTTTATATAAATTCTCCCCCTTTTTGTCGAAACAAAAAGAAGAGTAGCGAAGCAGAAGTATGCACTTGCTCCCCCTTGGATGATACTCCCACTAAATGGAGTGCCAAGAGAGGAGACATGAATTTTGAACCTACAAGAAAAAATGTTAGTTGCCGCACAAGACAAGTCATGAAAGCATTTCATGTCTAAAACACAACTAAGAGTTGCGAAGCGGAATAATGCAATACTCATGCTCCCTCTTGAATATTACTCCCCTAAATGGAGTTGGGTCGGATCTTTACCCACTGTCAGCTCACTCCACAGCCCATATGGGGCGTTTACTTGTAACTATAAGTACCCTTTCCCACACACGTATATAAAAATGTGTGTATAAAGACGTGTGTATAAAAACGTTTGTATAAAAATATATGTATTGAAACATTTTAAAAACGTGTGTAAAACCGTGCATAAAAACGTGTATACAAATGTGTGTGTAAAAATCCGTATAAAAACATGCATAAAAACGTGTGTATAAACATATATAAAAATGTGTATAAAAACGTGTATAAAAATGTGTGCAAAAACGTGTAAAAAACGTACATAAATTTTAAAAATAATAAAAGTCATCTAACTTGTTACTTTTTGTCATTCTATGTAGCCATGATAAACGATCGTTAGTCTAAAGGACCAACATTGCAATGATAAACCTAACGATCGTTAGCTTAACCTGCCCCAACAGGTCAAACAGGTCACCGCTACAGGCAATGAACGGATTTTGCAAGTCCATTGACAGATTGGGAAAAAAAGGCTACATATAATAGTAAAAAGTGGCAAGTTAAATACATTTCCAGGTAATTTTCCCCCTCCAAATCACCAAGTTTCCGAATTAAATTTTCAACCTTGATCTTGAGAGGATTCTTGTAAACACTTTATCTTCTATGCATCTAATCTTCAGCTTGAACGAAAATCTTCCTTAGTAGTTTTCTTGCCATCTCTGTTTCTTTATCTACCATGAGCTTAGCTGATAGCATCACAGTAAGAGCCCATGCTGACAATGGATATTCTTTTTCTACTAACATGTATACATCTGTTAGTGCAAACGTTACAACGATTATTCTATACAATGTTTTCATGTTTTAATGATGATAAACATGTAACTTGTAATACATAATGTAAAGTGCATAGTTTACTTGTTTACACAAATCATCAATGCTAGAACGTATCAACATTTCTCGATGGCTCAAGTCTGAATCACTTCTGGTATGAACAAACACCATACCAACTTTGTTAAGTTATCAAAGAAAATTTTTTTGTCCTTAAATCTCACATTTTTATAAATGTGACAAAACATTTTTACAAAAATAAATTAGACAAATTATTTTTCTATTTATAAAGAAATGTTTTAAAGAAAAATAAATTTGACTTTGTATTGGTCGTGGGGAGGTGTCGAATGCTCCAACTCTATGAACGTATAAGTCTCTCCTAAAAACCTTAAAATTTATTAAGTCTTCTAGGATCTACAAGCAGCAATTCACGCAATAAATATAACGAGAAAAACCAACTAGTGCACTCTAGGGGTGCATTTTATAAGATGGACAAGCTATTACTTATAAGAGTTAAGGAAGTTTTTTATCCTAACACGAGGCAATCAATTAAACAAGAGACGACAAATCAATAATCAATAACTATGTTTCATTATATCTAAGCAAAACACTAATAAATCTAATCTGGCATGTTAATGTGAAGAAAAGAAAAGCATACAATCAAACAACACATAAACATATTGAATGATTAAGAATAAATTACTTATCTTCAATGAAACATGGATAAAAAGCTATAAAAACCTTTACAAAGTAGCAGAAATTCGGCTCTAAAAAAAATGATATGTTACAATGATTGAAAAAGATACGAAAAATATATATAATAATACATATGTGTAGAAAGATACTCCAAGATGTTTGTGGACCACTCGATCTATGCAAATATTTTATGTGTCTCTCGTTCCCATACTCACAAATCATGTGCAACACATGTTTGCTAATTACAATAATACATATGATAGATCCAAGATATTAGTATGTATATATAATAAAATGTCAGATACATACATGATACATATGAAGATTCAAGATATTGTATAGTATATATAATAGAATGTTGATACATGAAGTTTTGCAAAGCATTCCATCCAACATAACATCTAAACTAGTGTGACTGAAAACTCCATCAACAAATTTTGACGTTGGTGACATATACGTCATTATATTTGTTGCTATTAATGACACAATTTTACAATATCATTTCTCATGTCACTAATAATGACGCTAAATGGCTGTTTTCTTGTAGTGCCGGTTTATAAAAACATAAAAAAAAAAAAAAAAAAAAAAAAAAAAAAAAAAAAAAAAAGGGTACATTGAGCTGATGATGATAGAGCGAAACACGATGATGTGAGTGGGAGTATGGTTGGTGGCGCCATAAGCTCGACTGATGAGATGACGCGAGCCCCACCAGCCAATGTAGCGTGGGCTCTTAAAATGGAGGGGTCATAAAGCATAAAATTGTTGTGACTTGTGAATAACGTTCACATTATTATTATCTTTTAGTGGACCACTCAATCAATGCAAATGTTCGACGTGTCGCACCTTTCCATACTCACAAAAACATGTGCAACATATGTTTGCTAAATAATCTAGTACGAATTGTTAGTAAAGCATACCCACATAATTCTTATCGTTGCTATTTTTTTATTTACGTATATATTCTCTTACTTTAAAGATTCAGGTCAAGATTCTTTCTCAAATCATAGATTGAAATCGGAATTGGGAGCACGAATAAGATAGATCTGTAAAATACGGGAAAAAATGAAAATGGATTATTAAAACAAAAAACTCAATAGATAAACTTAATGTTTCCCATATTGAATCAAGTTATAGAGTTGTAGTTCAGTGAACCATTGAAACAAGTTCAATAATTTTTTCCATGCCACATTTTAGCGATTAATCCATTCAAAAAATGAAAAAGAAAAACTATGATGGATTCGAAGGGGCGAAGTGATCGGATACAGCAAGACCGAAAGGAGTAGGGCGAAGTGATCGGACCCAAGCCACATTTTGCCCAATGACATGCCATAGTGCACCATGGTTGTTATGATCCCCTTCATAGGGCAATTCACAAGCGCCATTTTATTTTTTTAAGTGGGGTATTTTTGGTGGTGTGTTATGAGACCCACATGTGTCGATAACAGTTACTGCCGGGAGAGTGTTTTTAGTTATTATGATGTTATAAAGTGTGTACGTGATGAAATGACAACCCAATAAAAGTTATTCGCACTCCCTTGCAGCTACCTACCTAGCTCTTTTATAAAAGGTCCATGCAAGTCTACAAGACCATAAATTAATTGCAGGTTTTAAAGAGAGACCTATCAAAATCCATGTGATTATCACACAATGAAGTGGAGACCCAAGACATTTTTGTTCTTTTTACTAACGATTCAATCTCACTTGATTCATTCAAAGTCGATTATCGACACCCTTCCTGGATATTCTGGTCGATTACCATTCACGTTGGAAACTGGGTATCTCCGTCTTAGCCTTTTACTTTATTTCTTTGTGTTATTTGATGCTTTCAGATGCTTATAACCACTTGAAACTATGCAAAGCTATGTGGGAATAGGAGAAAACGAAGAGACACAGCTTTTCTACTATTTTGTTGAATCGGAAGGTAATCCAGATGTAGATCCTCTCATATTTGATCTCACTGGTGGTCCTGGGACTTCCGCCGTTTTTTCCATCTTTCATCAATTCGGTACGATTTCTTTTGTGACTACTTCATATATATGTATAATTTTTTGGCAACATATATGGACATGCAGAGTTTCGATCTTGCATGTTTTTTGTTAGAGTCAGTCTGGTACGCACTTCGTCCCAAAACTATTATTTCCAATCAAAAAACCCAAGAACGACTTTATTTCACTGATTTGGGGTAGGTCCACTTAATTTCACCTTTGGAAATGCTTTTGAAGACACCACATTGGTACTGAATCCAAACTCATGGACAAAGGTAATTTCTCATATTCTTCTATGAATAATTATAATACAGTACTTGTATACTGAAAATCATGACACAGGAATAGAAAATGATAACAAGTTAGTTGTTATGTATATATTTATGCAGATGGCTAGTATTATTTTCATTGATATGCCTGTTGGCGCTGGATTTTCATATGGCACAACAAAAGAAGCATCCATTAGCAGCGACAGTGTCATGGTCAAGCAGGCAAACGAATTTCTTTATAAGGTATTATTTTTTTCATCTTTTCTTCCATAATATTTGTGGAACATATCATGATGCTTTATATTTTCATACTTGTTGTTATACTATATATATATCAGTTTTTTATCGATCATCCGAAGTTTTTGGAAAATCCCTTATACATAGCGGGCTCTTCTTACATGGGAATTGTTATACCTATCATCACTTTAGAGCTGTACAATGGTACTTGGTTCTCATAATTTCTGTACATTAGTTTCTTTATTTATTTTTCCGGGAAAAGACAATATGATCTTTGAACGTTCTTTTTTGTAGCTAATGAACGTGGTGATCAACCAGTATTGAATCTTCAAGTAAATGACCCAACCATGTGAACCCTAAACCTCATCTTTACAAATAAAAGTACATAGAAGACTAATATTGTTTCTTTAATTGTGATGTAGGGTTACATTCTTTGCAGCCCTCTAACAGATAAATTCTTGGACTTCAATTCTAGAATTGAATTTGCTCATCGTGTGACACTTATATCTGATGAAATTTATGAGGTAATTAAGTTTTGTCTTCAATAACAATATACCAGTAACCTATATATATGCGTCTTGCTTATTACCAGTAACCTATATATATGCGTCATGCTTATAAAGTTATAATTATCATATTATGAAGTCGGTCATAGACAATTGCGCTGGTGATTATGTGAACACGTACGCAGCTAGTTCATTATGCTTAAAAGGTCTTCAAAGATACGAGGAGGTGAGTTGATTGCATCGATTGGTACAATAAATTTTGTCCAAAAACATGTGGTCATATATCTAATGTTCTGGTTACAGTGCACACGCAGAATAGAAATGAGAAATATTTTGGACCCACTTTGCGATGAGAAAGATATGAAGCCGTCTTGCCTAGTAACTTCTTTTACCTCCATGATCGATCTCTTGTGATTATTATCAAGAATCACGAAGCATGTGGTTCTAAATACTAATGAAAATTGGGTGTCTTTTTGTTTTTTTAGGATTACTATAATGATTTTATTGTGCATTGGGGAAACGATAAGGATGTGCAACAAGCTCTTAATGTTCGGACGGTAAGTTTTACTTAAATACATAATCCTTGAAAGAGGTGCGAATTTAAGAGCACTGTCTAATTTTATTTTAATTAAAAAAATATATGTTCAGGGAACGATTGAGAAATGGGATTTGATCAATGAAACACTGCATTGGCGCGAAGGAAAAAACGACACATCTTGCTTTTCTTATGATATATTCAGTAGCTTTGCGTACCATAAGGAACTTGTTAGCAAAAATTGCCGCGCTTTGATCTTTAAGTGAGTATAACAATATCTTTCATTATTTACTTGGATTTTTATAGAATAATAATGTTCATGTGAGAAACGGTGTACACTTTTATTAATAAATCAGATTACAATAAAATAAAATTAACAGAATGTAAATAACAGAAAATAAAATACAGACAGAATGGAGTAGAAGCAGAAGACAGACACTATATAACGTAAATTAAATGAAAGCAGTAAACGCACGAGGCTCGTGTTAGACACGATTCCTTTAAAACAGATTCGCCGTCTGTTTCCCAGGGTACAACGTACTAAGCTGTTGTACAGCCGGACCTGACTAACCTTTCCTGAAAGATCACGAAAAGTTGTGTGCTTCTGATCGAAGAGCTGCTGGAAAATCGTCTGGTAAGAGCTGCGTTTTTCTGTGTCAAAAACTGAATGAGAATCGTTTATTATATAGGCTAAACCTATCTTGGTCACCAAGATAAAATATTAGCTCCAAAAATAAACGATTTACAAATCTGTTTACAATTAAACACGATTTGATATCTTTTTATTCACACAATATATATTCTGTAAACTTATTTGCAAAGTTTCAATCTATTCCTAAAATAGATTTACATAAAATCTGGAAAAACCTGACCCGAACTAGCAGCAAAAATTTTCGCACGTAGGCGAGGTTTCGGAGCTGCATTCGTGAGGGCTCGCATGAGTTCAGTAGCTTCGAACTCATTTTGGTCCAGAAATCCCACAATCTGCACCCCCCATGCGTGCGCGCACGTAGGAGTGGGAGCATAGCTCACCTAAAGGAATTTGGAAGCAAATACCAACTATTCCTTATAAACAAGCATTCACTTCTTGTTTTGGGCGATGTGGGACTTTTCCAATTTTGTGTTTCACGTGCCTCACTTTGAGACACGATATCTCATTCATCTTAGCTCTATTTTGGACATACTTTAGCTTGTTACGAAGCTCTCTTGGAGGAGAACACAACGCCCCCAATAAACACTAATATATATAACATATACATATATTAAATTATGTCCAAACTTTGCAAAAACTCATTTTGCAAAACCATTTTTCCAACAGTTCATAACTATGATTTTATTGGCAGTGGTGATCATGATATGATATTTCCATACAATGGAGTGGAGCAATGGATAGGTGCTCTTAATCTTGGAGTTGTTAGCTCCTGGGAACCTTTCTATGTGGATAATCAAGTTGGAGGGTAATTACACACTCCTTTTATGTGTTCCAAAAATAAATAAATAAATGACTCATGACGGAAAATTGCACTAGAAAATACGTATATACAGAGGCTTTAATTGTATCTTCACTAATTTCATGATTTATCTTGCAGATATGAAATGACATACGCACAAAAGAACTTCTCCTTGACATATGCTACTGTCAAAGTAAGATATGCCACTCTTGCCATTGATGTTCGTACTTGTATGTATGATGTACAGTAGTATTAAACTACTGGTACGTAGTATAGACAATGCTTTCATATATATATATATATATATATATATATATATATATATATATATATATATATATATATATATATATATATATAGGGAAGGGATCCGGTACATTTTTGGATTTTAGTGCGGATGTACGGACGAATCTCTGCACTCCATCTAGTCAATCATCTGAAAAAAGCGGAGTGACATTATCGTAAATATCCTGACTTTTTTAAAAATCGTTAATATCACAGTAGATTTTTTTATTGAAAAAAATTCAAAAAAATCTAAAAAAATAAAGAGAACAACAAATAATTATAAATCGTTGAAAAAAATTTCAAAAAAAAATCATTTTCATCGTTAAAGGTATTGTGATATTAGCGTATGATTTTGATATCACATAAATTTTTTTTTAATAAGAAATTTAATATCACAATAACTTTTTTAATATCATAAAAACTTTTTCTTAATAAAAAATTGTTAATATCACCGTAACTATCATGTTTTCTTAATATCAAAGTTAATTTTTTTAATATCATAAAAAAAAACAGTGATATTAATTTTTTTAATATCATAAAAACTTTTTCTTAATAAAAATTGTTAATATCACCGTAACTATCATGCTTTCTTAATATCAAAGTTAATTTTTTTTAATATCACCGTAACTTTTTCTTAATATCGTAATAAAAAAAATAATGATATTAAGCTTTTCACTAATATCACGGTTCATTTTTACATGTAAAAAAGTTTAATATCACGTTGGTTTTACAATATCACCGTAGCTATCATGGGTTTTTAATATCATGGCTCATAAATATTGTTAATATCACGGTAGAACTCATAATATGGTTAATATCACGGTAGCACTCATAATCAAAAAAACAAAAAGTTCTCCGAAAAATCTGAAAAAATAAAAAAAATGAAAGAAGATAACAATATTAAGGATCGCTCAAAAGGAAAAAAATTAAAAAAATCATTTTCATGGTTAATTGGTACCGTGATGATAGCGCTAGATCTGGATTGGACGGACCAGATCAATCCGCACATCCGCACTTAAAAATTGTATCCGCACGTGATCCTCACTCTATATATATATATATATATATATATATATATATATATATATATATATATATATATATATATGCATGGTCTCCAAAATGCTTCATTTCTATCTTCCAAATATTCTAGGATTGCATTTTCTTATGAACCATGATAATTGAACTAACTTATGCCATTCCGTAGGGTGCAGGCCATTCAGTAGCACTGTACAAGCCGAAAGAAGCTATGGTTCTAGTAGAGAAGTGGCTTAATTACAAGAAAGATGTATTCAAGCCTCATCAGCTAAATTCTGGACATAGTTATTTGTAGACCGAATACTGGGTGGTCTTCTTGGTAGTCGACCCAAATGGTTGCATCTTGGGTATGTGCTATATATATATGTGTGTCTTTTGCTTCCTGGTTGTCGTAGGAAACATTTTATTGGCTACGAGCTCATTGCTCCTTGGTTATACCTCTATGCATTGAGCTTTGTTTGATGAGTTCTTGTTGCCATTCTAAATAAGAGAAAAAGTTTCATTTTATTTTTGAGAAATGATACACTCACAAAAAGATTTCCACAAAACAATTCACAAAAAATGAGGTAGCGTAAAATGAAGTGTATTTTTCTACAACTTTTCTTTCTTCTCTCTCATTAAGTCAATCACTCTATGTCACCTCATTTTGTGGAAATCTTTTAGTGAGTATCATTTCTTGTAAAAAATATAAAATGACACTCTTTATGCTTTTCTTTGCGTGTGGAAAATACATTGTGCCTAGTTTTAAATGTTTATCTGCACAGTGTTAAAAAAAAAAGTTATATAGTAGATTGATAAAATGTTATATCACTTTTTATGACTTTGTGAATGATTGAAATTTGAAAATACAACACTTGTTTTGATACAAAATAAAAAATAAATAATGAACATTTCATTTAGAACAAAGAGTAAATTGCAAAAATCGTCCTTAAAGTTTGACCAATTTGCATGTTTCGTCCTACAAATTTCGAAACTGCAAGGATCGTCCCTAAAGTTTCGCCCATGTGCATGTGTCGTCCCTAAAGTTTGGTCCGTGTGCATGTATCGTCCCTAAAGTTTGACCAATTTGGGACGATATATGCCCCAAAAGGACGATATTTGCCCCAAAAGTTTGCCACAGGGACGATTTTTGCAGTTTCAACAGTTCTGGGACGAAACATGCAAATTGGCCAAAGTTTAGGGACGATTTTTGCAATTCCCTCTAGAACAAATGAATTATATTTCAAAACTGTAAAATGATATTTGTTTGTACTTTTCCCTCCTAGTTATGTCCTTATTTATATTAGGGCCGTCCTCGAGTTTTCGGGAGCCTTGGGCGAAAACTAAAAAACAGACCCTCCAAAATTATATAAAGCCGTTATCCTTCAAGTTTGGGTGTTCTGTAAGAATATCTCTTCTCTATGTATATAATTATATACAGGGCGGATTTTTAGAGCCCTTTAAACTTAGGGGCCTTAAGCGTCTAACTCGTCCACCCTTAAAAATGACATTGATCTATATTACTGTTACACATGTCAAGATGATTAATTGAATGAGATGATTAAAGAAATAAATAAGTTTCACATATCATATTTTAAACAGATTAGTAGGAAGAAATAAAAAGAAGAATATAACAATACTCGTGAAAATTTAATCAATTCAATGACATCGAAACATGAATCATGTGGGTTTTGTGGTACTGTACCACCTACTGAAAGCATATACATGCATGATTCATGTGCAGTAAAATGTAAATAACAAAATATTCATGCTTGTTGAAGTTAGGTGGCTATTTAAGGTCATCCTGTGTATACAACGTAACCTGTCGGCAATTTTGCATGTTTTCTCCCCGGCTAATATATATGAGGTATGCTAGACGGTAGACCCACAAAGAAACTTTCATAAAAACATTCACAAGCTGACGTGTCAGCGTTTTATAGGTGTACTGTGTAACAGTTTCTCTCTCCTCTCTCTACTGAACCAATCAGTCTCTGCCACCTATATATATATATATATATATATATATATATATATATATATATAGGGGGCCATTCATGTGAGAAATCTAATTTTTGTGAGAACGCGAGAACTAATCCTAGCCACTCATTTCATCCTCCTTAAACTTTGATCTAATGTTATTATTAGCTAACTATTTTTTTTGAAAATTTACAAAAAAATTTCAAAAAAATTTCGAAAAAATTTCAAAAAATTTTCGAAAATTTTTTTGAAAAATTTTCAAAAAATTTTCGAAAATTTTTATGAAAAATTTTCAAAAAATTTTCAAAAATTTTTTGAAAAATTTTCAAAAAATTTTTGAAATCTTTTTTGAAAAATTTTGGAAAATTTTTTTGAAAAATTTTCGAAATTTTTTTTCACATGTGACGAAATTATTTTTTTCATATGTGACGGAATTTTTTTCACATGTTACGAAAAAAAAAATTTACCTGCGACGAATTTTTTTTTCACGTGTGACGATTTTTTTTCACACGTGACAAAAAAATTTCATGAAAATTTCCAAATTTTTTTTCACATAAATTTTTTTTTCACATGTGACGGAATTTTTTTTCACATATGACTGAATTTTTTTTCACACGTGACAAAAAAAAATTTAATGAAAATTTCTAAATTTTTTTCACATGTGACGAAATTTTTTTTTCACATGTGACGGAATTTTTTTTTCACATGTGACGAAATTTTTTTTTACATGCGATGAATTTTTTTTCACATGTGACGATTATTTTTTTCACACGTGACAAAATTTTCGTGAAAATTTTCAAATTTTTTTCACATGTGACAAAAAAATTTCAGAAAAAAAAAATTCGGGAAAAAAAATTTCGAAAAAATTTTTTTCGGTAAAAAAATTCGGAATTTTTTTTTTTTGAAAATTTTTTTTTCCGAAAAAAAATTTTTTTAAAAAATTTTTTTCGGAAAAAAAATTTTTTGAAAAAAATTTTTTCGAAAAAAATTTTTCGACAAAAAAATTTTTTTTCGGAAAAAAAATTTCCAAAAAAATTTTTTTTGAAAAATATTTTTTTCGGAAAAATTTTTTTTTGAAAAATATTTTTTTCGGAACAAAAAAATTTTCGAAAAAAAAAATTTCGAAAATTTTTTTTTGAAAAAAAAAATCGAAAATTTTTTTTCAAAAAAAAAATTTTTCGAAAAAATTTTTCGAAAAAATTTTTTTTTTCGAATTTTTTTTTAAAAAAATTTCAAAATTTTCTTTAAAATTTTTCAAAATTTTTTAAGAAATTTTCAAAAACTTTGATTAACTAATATTAACCATTAGATTAAAGTTAAAGGAAGATAAAATGAGTGGCTAGGATTGCTTCTCGCGTTCTCACAAAATTTAGCCTTCTCATTTGAATGCTTCACTATATATATATATATATATATATATATATATATATATATATATATATATATATATATATATATATATATATATATATATATATATATTGATTTTTTTTATAATTTTGTTTATATCAAAAAGCTATAAACCTGAAAGTGCGGAACAAAAAATATAAAGTTTAATAAGTCAAACGCATAAAACTGTCATAAATACTGAACAGAAACTGACAAAAAACTATGTTGTACTGAAAATAAATTGGGAGAACAAGGGGACAAAGTGGCAGCCTAGGGGGTAGACCCCGTTGGGTTAACACAACCCCAGTTTTTATCCAAGAAGCAGAAAAACACATGCAAAATCTTACTCCTTCCGTCCCAATTTTATTGTCCACTACTAAAAAATAGATAGGAAAGTTTAACTAAGTTTACTATATTACCTTTGTTTAAAATTATTATTACATACCTTAAAGAAGACTTTAATTAATTATCTAAGGGCAAAATTGACATTCTGTCAAAAAGTACTGTAATAAATGTATTTTTCTTAAACTGTGTGTTTTTTATCGGGGGACAATAATTTTGAGACGGAGGGAATGCAAGATTTATGTCATCCAATAATGGATTTGTCATCATCCCTTAAACATAGTTTCTTTTTCAATCATTAAATTTTATACTTTTGAAATACGTTTTAATTTAAAATATTTATGTTATTAAAGTTACCTATTGTTGACTTCAGAAGCCAATGAACACTTACGTAGTATTTGGTATATTGTAATTAAAGTGAGAAGGAAAATGATTATTACGATAGAATGAAAAAATCTTTTTTTGTTACAGATATACAATGTAATTATTCATTACAAAGAATTACCGTTACACAAAAAACTATCATTTTCATTCCTTAGAAGTCCCGTCCCCTCTCCCCCCCCCCTCCCCCCCCCCCCCCCCCCCCACTTTTTTTTTCCATCTTGTAAAGGTGCAAGGTGTGGGTAATGGGAAATGTCAAGGAAAACTCTTTTTATTTCTTTCCTTGCGGGGAAACTGTACCTGTCATAGCGGCAAAACTAAAAAAGCTTCTCAAGCAGGACTTGAGTCCCGAAATAATAAGGAGACAGAAAAGAGATTTTTAAGAGAGAAAGTTTAATTTATTGGTTGTTGTGTGTTTTAAGGGTATTTTTAAATGAGAAACGTAAAAAAAAATATATACTTGAAGTGAAAGAAGGTGCATCAATAGTTGAGGGAAAAAATATTTTGATGATGTTGAGCTAACGTGGCGAGGGAACCTCAACCACACATTCCACACTAATGGAATCAAATTTATATAAAAGTTCATTATTAACTAACCACATAAAATAGACTATCTATCATCAATTGTTATTTTAATTTTTTTCTTATCGATTTCATTCCGTCTTATCATATTAACTAAACATGATTAATAATGATATTGAATCATTACATTACATCATTTATTTCATTACGTCGTTTATTCCATTCATTTGACATTTTATTCCGTCTTATCAAACGAACCTTTATAATTATGTAGCCAGGTACCGCACGTTGGACGGCGGTTACCCATATAATTAGATATTGCAACGAGCAAATACGTTTATGTTGTTTTTCGTGAGAATAAACCTATTGATCACATTGCTAAATTAATTCATGTTGATGAAAGATGTGTGGGTTGCGAAGCAATCTTTATAACCCGTTTGTCGTGTACCTAACCGTTGTAGTGTTGTATAGTCAAAACCAAAAGATTGATCGTTCTCTTAGAAAATAGTAAGATAGACTCCTAAAGTAAGACGACATGATCTAAGGAACGAAAGAAGATTATTGTTGGTCTTTATATGAATTTTTAATTAAAAGAAAATAATAAGGGTTTTGGCGATTTTATTTTAGGACTAATTTTAACCATAATTAAATTAAATTGCAAAAAAAGTAAATTGGTGCTAACAAATATTTTGGGAAACATATTTTATCTTGGGTGCACTTTTTTTTACCAGCGATCTAATATACCTATTGAATTGTCACGTCTTAATGGGTAGAATGGTTATTTTTAATTCCAGTTGCGTAGGGGTGAGCTATGACCTATGCAATGACAGCCTATGTGACCAACTATACTGTGCGATGTGCAATACACAATAACTATCAAGCACACAATAAATATTCAATCTAATTATTCACCTAGAAAATCAACTCAGCTCTACGGTCCTGATGGTTGCAAATATAATATTAAGGTAGGTTTTATGCGGATCTTAGCTCGATGTTTAATTATTTACCTTTGATTAACGTTCTAGCAAGGCGGTTAGTGATTTTTTTTTTTATTATTATTATTATTATTATTTTAATTTTAAGAAAAGCAACATTTTATATAAGACCAAAAAAGGACAAAATTACACCACAAGGCAAAATAAAGACAAAACAAAACTAACATGGAAATACCTTCACTGACCTAACCAAAACAGTACAAACTGCTAACCTATCAATGCCGTTAATCGAACAGGCCCACATGAGGATAAAAACACATGCATATGGGACCTGGGCCATCAATGAACATTGACAACATAAGATCATCACATGCATCAATGAAAAACTACTGACACAGTTGATCATGCATACAAATTTGGACCACTTGCAGACAGGGGCGGAGCTGCATGTAAAGGAGTGGGGGGCGTTGCCCCCAACCAAGCTCTAGCTGATACCCAATTTACGCAGTAAAAAAGTTCAAATTAGCAACAAGAAGGACTAGTGCCCTCAGATAAATAATCAGAGTGCCCTCTACACTCTCAGCGTTAACAACAATCAGAGTCCTTTTTAATGTCTGAAACTGATGTTTGATTGTTTTGTTCGCCGGAAATAATGGAGGAGAAGATGGTAAACTGAGTGGGAAAAGGGAAAGTAGATTTGTTGTAGAAGCTAATTATGATTTATAATTTTTTATCCGACTCAAATTAGGTAAAATCTTTTCTCTTTTGAGAGGTTAGTGTAACCACTTCGGGTACATGATGTTTCTGTAAACATTATATTGTTTAGTGTCATAACGTTATTCAATTTTTGAAAAATATATGGTTTCAATAAAATAATCAAACGATACTCAGTATCGTCATTTTTTTTCGTTAAGTAATTGTAGTCTATAATAGCCTCCAATTACATCGAAATACAACACTCTTATTGTCTTTAATCAAACCCGACCCGACTTGTTTCATGTTACAAGAAAAAAAAAACAATAATGCTCGATGCCCCCCGTGATCATATTTTCTGGCTCCGCCACTGCTTGCAGATAACCACTATTGCAGGCGGTTGTTGAGCTAGTTGTAAAAATAGAATGATGAATTTCTAATTAAGATGTATTATATTTTGTTCTCAGTAGAGAGAAAAAAATTGAGATGCTACCAATGTTGATTAGGGTTATATTGAGATACTTGAATGGTAGAATGAGAAATCCTGTATTTTTTTTATTATTATTATTTTTTTATTTTATTTTATTTTATTTTAAGAGAGAAAAAAGTGAAGAATGTTAGATTGAGGTTTTTATTTTTCCAGTTAAAATTTGGAAAATAAGAATTTCACTTTTTTTGAAAATTGTTGAAAAAAAGTGTGACTAAACGAGAAATGAAAAAATGAGATGGTTTTCACTAACTAAACACACCTTTAAAGATTGATTAAACCCAATCATGGTTAACCACTCATAGTCATCTTCATTGTGATCATTCGTTACAGCTTTGGTTGTACTTTCGTTGCTTACAGCTGCTACATCTGGTTTCTACATTTCATTTCACGACCATTCGTTCCTTGCCTTTGACAGTGTGTTAGCCGCAAACCTTTGATCCACTCTTTCACTTTTCGTTCCCTCTGCTACCATTGGAAAGAAATAATCTAAAGTTAACTCTCACGTGTTTTAAAAGACACTTTTGAAGGTATGAATATCAAAGTTTAAATAGAAAGCCAAATAAATTACTCTTAAGAGCAATGCTATTGCTTCCTAAATTTTGTTCATAGTTGGACAAGCACACATGTATCAGTATTTACCAAGCCCGATATCAGACTTGCCAACTTTAAATATGTAAAGGTATACATGTTCCAGCTTTTATATATCAGGCCCATTTACAAAGTATCAAGTGTCACTACAAAATTAATGATATTTAGTTATTTACTCATTAAAGGCAAGTGGGAGCAAAAGATAAAAAATACTCCCTCCGTTCAAAAAAAAAGTCCATAAACAAAAAATGTTGAAATTATGATATGTGTAATTAATGCTAGTTTTGATTGATAAAAAGTCATTTTTACCCTCACAGTTAATATAGAAATAAAAAAGTGAGTAATTAATGCAAATTTTGATTAGAAGGGTAAAGTAGTAAAACTAATCATAATTACTGTCCATATATAAAAACTGGACTTTCATTTTGAGACAAATATAAATGGTAAGATTGACTCTTTTTTTGAGACGGAGGGAGTAGTCACTAAAAGTTAATTTATCAACTCCCACTAAAAAAAGTAAGTAACAAAAGAATTACTAAAATTCTATTCTCTACTATATACTATAGGAGAAGAGGCGTGTCGACCATTTAGGAATATAATATTCCAATATTTTATTTTAATATTATATTTTGCTGGGCTTATTTTTAGTCCTCTCGCTTGGCCAGCCCACTTGCCTTTGGCCTGCTATTCAAGTTTCTTCTTTTTTCTTTTTAATATTATATTTTCCCAAGGACAATTAGGTTCCTGGGCAATTAGGTTTTCCCAAGGACAATTAGGTTCCTAACCCAGGATCTAAAAATGTCTTTTTTAGACCAGGCAACTGTGCAACTCAACCCATATGATGACAAGTGTGTGCAGTTACCCAAAAATTGGCGGTTGTTGCCTAAAAAAACTGACAGACAAACGACACTTGCCCAATTGTACGAGTTGCCCTGGTCTAAAAAAGACATTTTTAGATCTCGGGTTAGGAACCTAATTGTCCTTGGTTGCCCGGTCTATTTTGGTAATTATCCCCTTTAAAAATCAGTTCCATATCACTGAAATTTCATTTACATTTTTTTTCATTTGAGCTGTAAAATTATCAAAACAACTAAACATTACACAAATACAAAGAAAAAGAAACTAGCAAATAAAGTATTTATGTATTTCGTCTCTTATTTCTTGCGGATATTCTTGTAAAGCTGATGCATCTATTTGACTCAAAGAAGATGGCATCACACCGCCATCACCAACGTTTGTGAAGTTGAAGCAGTAGCAACATTATTTGATATTCAGGGCTATCCCATGCTTTTTAGAGGCCTTGTGCCACCATTATAACGTGTGCCTCATGAACTAGAAAAAGTTTTTGAACATGTAAAATTATAAATGGAGCAAAAAATTGTTTTAGCTAAATTTTCATATATATCATAAAAAGGAGACAAACCCTTCAAAACATATGACATTGATATTCTTCAAAAATATATACAATAGTTTATTAATTAAAAAAAACATACAAGTCTATCTGTAATTATCTTTTTAAACTTGTGGGGTGAAACTGTCAAATTTTTAAACCTTTGTACACTAGTTTTGAAGTTAGATTAAAGTAATAAGACAAAAGTGTCATAAAGCCACAAACTATAGGATTTGAAATGCACATTGTTCACAGTTTTCTTTCCTCTTCGTTGTATGACTGTATCAGACCTGTAACCCCGACTTATACATATTATCAAATATCGGTATACCACTTAGAACATATGTTTTTCATCTTAATGTGTTTACAAATCAAAGTATCTCAAGCTTTAGGATACCTATGTGTCAAAATTAGGCTATAAATCGAATTAAATTTTCACAGGTCTCTACAGTCATGGTGCCCCTATAAAATTCGAGACCCTGTGCGGCAGAGCCGTCTCATGGATTTTGGTGGCCCCGTGCCACACCACAAAGAGGCCCTTAAAAACACATACAAAATAAACATATATCACTAGTGCGTGAACTAATTAAACTCAAGCCTCATGTTGTGTATATACATATATATTAAAGTGCATAGAATTTTGTGGCCCTCGTTAAGCGGTGGCCCTGTGCAATGGCACCTCTTGCACTCCCTTAAAGCCGGCCCTGCTGTGCGGTTGCACACTTCGCACATGCTCAAATCCGGCCTTGTTGATATTAGTGGTTCAAGCTGTGCCAGTGGCGGATGTACATGTAAGCCAGGGGTAGCGGTCGCTACCCCTGAACTTTTACCCGGTAGTGGAATTTTTGGCGATTTTTGGCGATTTTTGGCCATTTTTTGGCGATTTCGCGACCCCTGAAACAAATTTTTGCTACCCCTAAATAAATTTTCGTATTTCGCTACCCCTAAGCTTGGCTCCTAGTTCCGCCGCTGAGCTGTGCTATAACCCCTAAAATTACCACCACGTATGTTAGAGACTCGTCGAAGGTATACTCTGCTAGTAGAAGTGACAAAATCGGTGGATTGAGTATCAGGTCAAAAAGGCTAATCTGTTGGCATGAGTCAAGTTGATTCGGAACATTTTCCGATTTTTTTTTTTTTTTTTTTTTTTTTTTTTTTTTTTTTTTTTTTTTAAGATTTCTTTTCAATTTAATTATAAGATTTGACCCATCTGTCTCGTTTATTTTTTATTTTACCCATTATAGTAAGCAATGAAAATACACACGGATGAATTTCAATAAAAAAAATAGTTTGAGTTACAAGTAAATAATTATGCATTAGAGTCAATGGTTGAGAGTCATGTTTCAAATGGTTTGTTGGATTAAAAATAAATATAGTAAAACCTACTACTAAGTAAAATTGAAACGTAGCGTAGTTCATTTAACAAACAAAAAATCTTTTTGCCTTTAAACTGTTTATATCGACAAATAATTATGTTTGCGAAATCGTGATCCTGGTCGACCTTTGATGAAAAGCGTGTGTTTTCTGAATTACAAAGAGTATTTTATTTTTATTTTTTTTTTTATATTTATTATTATTATTTATATATTTTTTTTAGCGGTGTGTTGTTTTGAAAAGTTGACAAGTCTAGAATTAATCAAATTTAAGGTGTATTAAGCAATATTTTAAAACCCGGGTTTTTGATTGACCCGGTCGAGCTCCCGATTCACCGAGTCATT
>JARVZY010007854.1:0-10000 GCA_030686995.1 Artemisia argyi | reverse complement strand
CTGCATATACATATATACTAAAAATTTTAGTTTAGATGGAGAATAAACAAAGAAGAAGTAGAAAAAGTATTTATGCAATCAAGAGTGTATTGAATCCATATAGAATAAAGAACTTCGATTCCTTGTTTCTTACTTGATATTAGAGGTCGAATGAAAACCATCCAATTGCAGGTAATGCCAAAATAGTTCTATTTTGTGAGGATGAATCAAATAAGGGTTTCCTTAGAAAAGGATTCTATCAAAAAAGATTCTATCAAAAAGGATTCTATAAAAACAATGATAACTAGATACGAATAGAAGAAGAAAAGAAGGAAATAAAAAAACATAGTATAGAAAAGATATCCAAAATGATATAGAAATCATTATCCTACCCTTATTTTTTATTTCCTTAATTTAATTGAATTTCATTTGATTAGGGCAAAACCTCTGCCTTTTTTAAAATATCCTGAACAGTTCCTGTAGGTTGAGCACCTTTTTCAAGGAAATAGAGAATAGCGGGAACGTTTAAATAAGTTTGATTCTTGATCGGATCATAAAAACCCACTTTCTGAAGATCTCTTCCTTCTCTTCGGGATCGAACATCAATTGCAACGATTCGATAGACGGCTCATCGGGATAGATGTAGATGAAAAAGAACCCCCCCCCCCTAGAACCGTATAGGAAGTTTTCTCCTCGTACGGCTCGAGAAAAAATGATGTTTTGTCTATGGATAAAATTAGAATTAGAATAAATAGAAAATCTGTAAAATGAATTATTCTATAATATAATTTCAAATTTCAATTTAACTCATAGTCATTTTTATTTAGCTGCGTTGCTGAAAAAAAATCATTTGTACTCATAACTCAAGTTCAATAATATAATAATAATAATTCTCAAATATATTAAAGATTTTTAAGATATTTTTTTATTGAGTGGTCTTTAACCCACCGTTTTTGTCTCGTTTAAAATTTATTTGGATTCTTTATTCGGATCCGTGAGACAATTGAAGTGGTGTTTCCTTGTTCTGGGATCCTTTATTTTTGTTTTAAATCATTGGGTTTAGACATTACTTCGGTGCTTCTTAATCCTTTCAAAATGGTAGCAACATACCCCTTTTGGGATTTCTTTCTATCAAAGAATCATACCGAGGTTGATTCATGCGCGATACACTGTCGATCGAAAAAGTTTTAGCCGTTCCAACAATTTTGAAAATTTGTTGGAATGGAATCCTTTCGATTTCTATATCGAAGATATACTTACGAAGTTGTTCCAATTTATTAATTGGCATTAACCCTAGATCGTTGCCCCTGAGAAATTAATAAATACTTTCTACTCGAGCTCCATCATGAACTATTTACATTAGAACCCAATAAAAAAAGAAGGGTTCTAGTAGAATAGAACAAACGACGTCGAGCCAAGAGCACCTTCATTCCTATATAAAATGGTGGATGTAACAATAAGAATCCACACCGGATCATGTCCTTCAAGTCGCACGTTGCTTTCTACCACATCGTTTTAAACGAAGTTTTACCATAACATTCCTCTAATTTGGAACCAGTATGGAATTGATTCAATTATGGAATCATGAATAGTCATTGGTTCAGTCGGTACAGAGACATAGTTATTTATATTTAATAGAGAATATCTACACAGATAATAAAGATTTTTCTGAATAAATTTTAGCAAAATGCCGTCTTTTTTTGTCTGAATATAACATTTTTCTATAAATCTCTATCTCAAAAAAATATCTAACAGAAATATTAAGAAATCCAAATATAGAAATAACATAACTAACAGAAATCGCACAAATAAAATAAATAAATAAATTCTATTTGACTCTGCCTCTTCAAGTGACTCAATAAGATAGACTGACCATTTTCAACTTCCCAACCTAGAAGGAATCATTACAAATCTTGATAGTTGAAAAAGTTTTCTACTTCTACATCATTCTTTGAGTCAAGTTTTACTCCTTTTTATTATCATAAAAAAGCAAGATCTCTCTTTCTTTTCAAATGGAATTGTCAATGATGCAAAGCAAATAAGCTAAATAGATCGAACAATAAAAAGAAATATCATTGTTAAATATTTAAATTTTCATATTTTAGGGATGCAATTTAGTTTTCACAAAAATGGAAACACTATTGTCACTGAAATAGGATAACCATACATACCTATAGGCTAAGCACTTCCTCGTTTTATATGTATTTTCATATTTTTTTAACCTGAGGTTAAGTAATCTTTTTCCAACTGTGATCTATGCCCCATTTTCTATGGGTCACAAAAGGGTTCAGTTACTTTTGCATGTCATTTGAACTCGATTTAGTTTGGTTTGTGAAAAAGTCAGATATGATTCCGCGAAGAATAAAAAAAGTCTATCCAAACCTTGAAACAGAACCTTGTTGAACAAAAAAGAAGTATTAGAATACAATGGATATGCTCTGGGACGGAAGGATTCGAACCTCCGAATAGCGGGACCAAAACCCGTTGCCTTACCGCTTGGCTACGCCCCATTTCTATTTTTATTGGATACTTATACTATTAAAGAATAATATTGGTATTAAGTGTTCGTCAATTCCAGTCCAACTATAGAAAATCTTTATTCTTTATAGAATCTATTATAGATTCGTGCTAGGATTTTGGCATGTGTATCTCTAGAATTAATTCAATGGAATTTATTGATCATTACATATAATTCAATTAAGATATTGTATGAAAGTATGATTTCTTCTATTCTCCTTTGAGAATCGGAGGATTTTTGATTGAGCGGAAAAAGAAGGATTTTTTGTCTACCTTACTTTACTTCATTTTTCCTTATATCAATAACTCAATCAAAATGCAATTATCTCGACGAAAAAAATGTCTGTTATGCTTAATATCTTTAGTTTGATCTGTCTTAATTCTGCCCTTTATCCGAGTAGTCTTTTCTTGGCCAAATTGCCCGAAGCCTATGCTTTTTTGAATCCAATCGTAGATGTTATGCCAGTCATACCCCTGTTCTTTTTTCTTTTAGCCTTTGTTTGGCAAGCTGCTGTAAGTTTTCGATAAGATCTTTAATACTATCCTAGAAAATTCATATTTATTCGAGAAAAATTATAACAATTGATAAGATCAAATAAGTCTGACAGTATGAACCTTCGATTCAAACATTGAAATTCTCGGATAGCCACGAGACGCCCTATTTCCTGATTTTAATCCTTTTTACGGCGAAATACCTTATTAGCTTCGGGTCCCTTACAATATCTAATTTGGGTATGAAAGTGATTTGTGGTAATCAAAGACTCTGATTACAAATTTCAACTTCATTTGAATTTCTGAACATTCTTTTCTATTTCTAGAATTCTTTTCTTGGTGTCAAAATAGGATATGTGATATAAAAATGGAGGATCTATTGTCTTTTCTCGTTTTTCTTTTTCAAAAAATGATCTTGGAGGTTGTGTAATGCTTACTCTCAAACTTTTCGTTTATACAGTAGTAATATTCTTTGTTTCTCTCTTCATCTTTGGATTCCTATCCAATGATCCAGGACGTAATCCTGGACGTGAAGAATAATTTTTTTGTTTTTATTGCTTGATTTTATAATTTTCTTAAGATTTTTTTTAGCTATTCCACACATTTAACAAGGAAAAAATAAAAAGGGGTTTGCAAAATTTGAAAGAAAAAATGGAAACTCATCAACGGAAACGGAAAGAGAGGGATTCGAACCCTCGGTACGAATAACTCGTACAACGGATTAGCAATCCGCCGCTTTCGTCCACTCAGCCATCTCTCCCAATTGAAAAAGATAATTACTATGTTACATTACACATCAAGTAAGGATTAAAGAAAGTATTTCTTTCACATTCTTTATCGTTATTATATAATTAGCAATTCAATTTAGATGCTCGAAAGATCCAAATAGAAAGATAAATAAAGAACACCTTCTTTCTTTTATTTTGTTCGAAGTGCCTTTTGGGCCTGGCCCGGTCAATACCCAGCCAGGCCTTTTTTTGTTCCAACGAATTCCCTTTATTTATAGGCAACATACTATAATATAAATAGCCAATTTGGTATCTGTATAAGAATATCCGTTCTGGGGTTTACATATACCTATAATTTTTGTTATAATGGAAATTGAGAAGGATTTTTGATTAAAAAAATAAATTAAGTATGTATCAAAAAATTTTTGCTTATTCTTATGTCATTAGGCAAACCAAAATTGATATTCAAATCCAAGAATAATTCACGAATTGTCAGTCAATAAATAGTTAATGGTTCCCATAAATTTAGGCTTTTTGAGTGAAAATATACATTTGATTTTTCAATATAAAAGTGAGTGGAAGTTTGTGTGTTTTGAGATACTATACAATCAATCGAAGGGGCAGATCAAATACAATCAAAAGGGGAAAAACGGTTTCTTTTCTAATTTTTTCTAAATTTAGAAAAAAGGATTAAAAAGGGATGCAAGTACAATAAACTCAAGTTTACTAATACAACTCAAAAAGGGAAATTTTTATCCTATTGTGTATCGTTTTGGCGGCATGGCCGAGTGGTAAGGCGGGGGACTGCAAATCCTTTTTCCCCAGTTCAAATCCGGGTGCCGCCTCATCAACAAACGAATCGAAATCTCTTGTTCTGTTCCGCTATTTTTTTATGTTCTGGGGATTTTGTAAAAGATTGGAAATCTTTGAATCTAAAATTCAAAGAAAGATTATAATGGTCGAAGCAAGACTTCCAGATTCTCTTCTACTGCTAATGTAATGTCTATTGATTGGGTCTTGAATTACATTGGATAACCGGCCGAGAATTCCACTACTAGTTGGGAAAGTACTTTCTATACTGTAATCTACATATATAGACTCGCGAGAATCTCTGAGTGTTCAGGCATTCAATCACTATTAGATTGAGATTGGATAGATAATTTACCTTTTATAGAAAATAAAAAAAAAAGCCCAAAACAATTTTTACCCCTCGTCAAGAGTATAATATACTATATCCCAACTCCTTCAGAGAGACAATCGGGAAAGGGTACGGATTATAAATCATATAGGAATTTTTAAAATCCATTTATTTGATTGATTCATCAATAGTGTTCGCCCAGAATCCCTTTTTGACTCTGGACCATTCATTCTACTATTATTAGTGAGCAATAATGGAATAATTCTATCATAGAGATAAGGGACATAATTCACATGGATATAGTAAGTCTCGCTTGGGCTGCTTTAATGGTAGTCTTTACTTTTTCCCTTTCACTCGTAGTATGGGGAAGAAGTGGACTTTAGAAGCACTCCTAATTTAGTTGAGAAATGAAAAGGTATCAATTGTTTTATAGATCGTTCTGCAACGCATTCTTTATTTAAATTGAAATAATTTTCAAATAAAAATATCTTCATTTCGAAATTCCATTAGATTCTAGTGGAGAAATGTATTCTATAACAGTAAAACAATTATTTCAGATTCATTGGAAGTTTTCAGATTCATTGGAATATAAATATATATATATATATAAATGTATGAAAGAAAAGATTGGGTCCTACGTCAATTCCAAATATGGATTAATAACTACATATATTGAATTGAAGATTGAAGATAGAAGCTAATATAGCATACCCTTTTTATTAGAAAGTCAAGTACAACTTTATACACTACTATAACACTAATAGAGAGTATGGTAAGTAATAAAGCAATTTCTTACTTACCATACTCTCGGATCTCATAGAATATCGCCGATTATAGCCCCTTGATTTCAGCAAAAATAGAATACTTTTCTTTTGATTTCTTCAAAGAATTCAGAAGTCGAGTTTCATTTAAAGTAATTAATTAATTATTTTGACTTACTGTTTTTACGTAAATTATAAGTAGAAAAGCAGTAGGAACTAAAATGAACAGTGCAGTAGCAATAAATGCAAGAATATTTACTTCCATAATCTCATCGTTTTTTTTTATTTCACAATACAATAACTCGGGATTTAATCCCATAGAGATGATAAATCTTTCACCTGTCAATTCAATGAATGCATTACCTATCGATGATATTGAATCGGATCAATATCATGAATAACAATATCTGAGCTATTAAATTAATTAGTCGTGGAGAATTAATAGTATATAACATATGAAGATCTTTTATCCATACCGAATCCAAGATAGGATTCCCGGACCAATCAAAAATTCCTTTATTTATCCTTCTTTTCTGTTCTTTCTTTTCTATAACCTACCTTAGGTCTTCCTTCTAGAACCATCAAATGAAGTATAATCTAACCCGTCCGTTTCCATTAACTACAAAACCCCACCAACAAACAATACAAGCGAAGTGGAAAAAGACAGGAATTAGGTTTTAAATTTTAGTGATCCTCTTTTCTTTGGAAGACAAAACAAAGAAGTATGAGAAAGACGAGTCGCGGCCGAAAAGATGAAATATTCTGTCAACTTCACTATTTTAGTTATTTTCATTTTATTTTAGGGTGTGTTCTTTCTTCGAGAGAATCCTGAAAAAAAAAAAATAGAGGGAAACCCCTTCGGAATTCAATTATTCTCTCTGTCCCTTCATTTCACAGAAAATGGAGAGGCGAATTGATGTACTTATTGGATCCGTCGGGACTGACGGGGCTCGAACCCGTAACATCCGCCTTGACAGGGCGGTGCTCTAGCCTATTGAACTACAATCCCAGGGAAATAAGAAGAGATCTAGCAGAAAATTTAGATTCTTTTTTTTATTCTCTTGTCTTGTATCAGGTATTTCTTAAGAACAAGAGGGTTATACCATCTGATAGTAGATTGGCGAATTGTTGGGCCGAGCTGGATTTGAACCAGCGTAGACATATTGCCAACGAATTTACAGTCCGTCCCCATTAACCACTCGGGCATCGACCCAACGCCTAATTCATTTTAGACGTTCCATAATCAACTTCCTTTCGTCTCCCAAGTAGACTTGACAAATACATATCACTTGAAATCAAATATAACATTTGATATAAAATAGAAAGTCTCTTCTGAGTAGACTAATAGAAGGACTTGACAAATACGGATCACTTGATAGAAAATCCCACTCCTATAGTCTTTAGTCTTGGTATACCCCCAGAGGGACTTGAACCCTCGTTTTCTCCGTGAAAGAGAGAGGTCGTAACCACTGGACCATAGGGGCCTATGCCACCTTCATTCATAAATCAACTAGAAATAGGTAATAAGACAAATACCATAGGTAACTAAGGCCACCTTAACTTAATATAACTCAGGCCTGGAGCCGCCTTTAGGATTTAGGTGATGCATAGTATATAAATAAAAGGGAAAAACTCGTTAACTATTCTGAGGATTAATGGTAATCAAACTTTACCATTAAACTATACAATCTTGAAACTTGATTTCATTGGTCTTTCTCGTCTTTATCTTTCTGATTCCCAAAGGGTTATGCGTTGGATCCAAGATCCTTCACTCCGCAGTAGATTCAAGGTGGTTTACCAAACTATGATTTGTTCGGTCAAATTATATTGAGCCCTAAGTCATACTGTCAATTAACGACACGACAGGACAGGACAAGAGGGCAATAAAAGAAGAGAGAAGACGGAGATCTAGATTAGCTATACCCGCGTTAATAATAATATAAGTTAATAAATACAACATTCATACAGTTTTCTGGTATTCAATATTGAAGTAGATTAGAATATCTATGCCGTTATTATACATTATAATATAATTAATAAGTTTTGATATTATCAATCCCAAAGCATTGTAAGCCTAAGTGGGAGAATTGGGTTTCTAGGACTGTTTTATCAATTCTGTTTCGGTTGCATCTCTTAAAAATGACAATTAATTCAAGTTCAGTATAAATTTTTATTCCACCTATTTCATAGATTCCAGTCAAAGATTCATAGAATCCAAATTCCATCATTGCTAGATTTGATTTTGATGGATAATGCGCCAGCAAAAATGGTATTTTTTTTTTTTTTTTTAGAGAATTCGATATGGATGAATATAAATAACTGACAATTTCAAAATAATCCGGGATAGACGCAATGTCCACAATACCTGGATTTAATCAGATACAATTTGAAGGATTTTGTAGGTTCATTGATCAGGGTTTGACAGAAGAACTTTCTAAGTTTCCTAAAATTGAAGATACAAATCAAGAAATTGACTTTGAATTATTTTTGGAAAGATATCAATTGGTAGAACCCCTGATAAAGGAAAGAGATGCTGTGTATGAATCACTCACATATTCTTCTGAATTATATGTATCCGCTAGACTCATTTGGAAAAACGATAGGCGTAGGTATATCCAAGAACAAACAATTTTGATAGGAAAGATACCTCTAATGACTTCTCTGGGAGCGTTTATAGTAAATGGAATTTATAGAATTGTAATCAATCAAATATTGCAAAGTCCCGGTATTTATTACCAGTCAGAATTGAATGATAACGGAATTTCGGTCTATACCGGCACTATAATATCAGATTGGGGAGGAAGATTAGAATTAGAGATTGATAGAAAAGCAAGGATATGGGTTCGTGTGAGTAGGCAACAAAAACTATCTATTCTAGTTCTATTATCAGCTATGGGGTTGAATATACGAGAAATTCTAGAAAATGTTTGCTATCCTGAACTATTTTTGTCTTTTCTGAATGATAAAAAAAAAATAGGTTCAAAAGAAAATGCTATTTTGGAGTTTTATCAACAATTTGCTTGTGTAGAGGGAGATCCGGTATTTTCTGAATCCTTATCTAAGGATTTACAAAAAAAATTCTTTCAACAAAGATGTGAATTGGGAGGGATTGGTCGACGAAATATGAATCGGAGACTGAACCTTGATATACCCCAGAACAATACATTTTTGTTACCGCGAGATATATTGGCAGCCGCGGATCGTTTGATTCGAATAAAATTTGGAATGGGTACACTTGACGATATGAATCATTTGCAAAATAAGCGTATTCGTTCTGTAGCAGATCTTTTACAAGAGCAATTTGGATTGGCCTTAGTTCGTTTAGAAAATATGGCTCGAGGAAATATATATGCAGCACTTAAGCATAACTGGACACCAACTCCTCAGAACTTGGTAAATTCAACTCCATTAACAGATACTTATAAAGTTTTTTTCCGTTTACACCCATTATCTCAAGTTTTGGATCGAACTAATCCGTTGACACAAATAGTTCATGGGAGAAAATTGAGTTATTTGGGCCCGGGGGGATTGACTGCACGAACTGCTACTTTTCCAATACGAGATATTCATCCTAGTCACTATGGGCGTATTTGCCCAATTGACACATCTGAAGGAATAAATGTTGGACTTATTGGATCCTTAGCAATTCATGCGAAGATTGGTCGTTGGGGGGTCTCTAGAAAGTCCGTTTTATAAAATTTCCGAGAGATCAAAAGGGACACGGATGCTTTATTTATCACCGGGTAAAGATGAATATTATATGGTAGCGGCAGGAAATTCTTTGGCCTTGAATCAGGGTATTCAGGAAGAACAGGTTGTTCCAGCTCGATATCGTCAAGAATTCCTGACTATTGCATGGGAACAGGTTCATCTTCGAAGTATTTTTTCCTTCCAATATTTTTCTATTGGGGCTTCCCTCATTCCTTTTATCGAGCATAATGATGCGAATCGGGCTTTAATGAGTTCTAACATGCAACGCCAAGCAGTCCCTCTTTCTCAGTCGGAGAAGTGCATTGTTGGAACTGGATTGGAAGGCCAGGCGGCTCTAGATTCAGGGGCTCTTGCTATAGCCGAACACGAGGGAAAGATTATTTATACCGATACTGACAAGATCCTTTTATCAGGTAATGGGGATACTCTTAGTATTCCTTTAATTATGTATCAACGTTCCAACAAAAAATACTTGTATGCATCAAAAACCCCAGGTTCAGCGGGGTAAATGCATTAAAAAGGGACAAATTTTAGCGTATGGTGCTGCTACAGTTGACGGCGAACTCGCTTTGGGGGAAAAACGTATTAGTAGCTTATATGCCATGGGAAGGTTACAATTTTGAAGATGCAGTACTCATTAGCGAGCGCTTAGTATACGAAGATATTTATACTTC
>JARVZY010007852.1:0-21541 GCA_030686995.1 Artemisia argyi | reverse complement strand
AGGGACGGAGTGAGTATTTGTATTTGTGATGTTTCATGATGGTTCTAATGAAGGCATGTTTGTTTGTTTGCATGTATCATGTAGTATTGAATAAACAAAAAAGAAGGTAATTGGATCTATTACAACGTGACATTGAATTATTAGTTAAATGTGATTGTTTATGACGTTAACAGAGAAAACAAGGGTAAAATAATGGTTTATAAGTAATATTAGTATACTCTTTAGAATCAGTTAAAGCGTATTTGGTCCCTAGGTGATTAGATAATCAGTTTCTTATTAACTGAAGTTGTTTAGAAAAACATAATTAACTGATTATTGCTACTTATTGTTTAGCTAATCAGTTGCTTATAAGTGACTGAATTTCGATTGGATTTGTCCTATGTGATTAGATACCAAACTTTATTACCATAGAAGTAGATCAGTCATCGAAGATAAAATTATCGTGTATATGATTCAAACATGGAATAGGAGTGATAAGAGATATCTAAACACGCATTTTGTAATGTGTCTGCCATGTATATGTCTGTTGTCCTTATGTCACAATACTTATAACACGCAGCTATGTCAAAAATCGGGATGTTTGACTAGTAACTATGATTAACAATTGTCTCTTTTTTGCTGGAAAACTGAGTTAAACTTTGGAAACTGAGTGGAATAGTTTATCTGTTGTTATTAGTTATCCTGTTAATATAAGTTGCAATTAGATGTTTAAAGTTTTTGTCATGTGTTATGACAGTTTGTATTAAGTGGTGTTTGGATGTGTTTGTTGGAAGTGACCAGTTGGTATTTAATAACAAAAAAATGTAAGATAACGGTTTTAATAAGATGTGACTTTGACGATAGTGTTTTGAAGGTATTGATCTTCCTGAAGTTGTAATAATCACTTATTGTCTCAAATTGAAATTCTGAAGTTATTATAATTATATATGAGATAACAAAGAAAGTTAGGGTACAATAACGCTTTAGAAGTATATGTCTACCTGTTACAGTCAGTTTTCTTGCTGGTGATATCAACTTTATTGTTCAAGCTTATTTGAAACCAAGTAATTAGATAAATGAAAACTGAAGTCAATTCCTTAAACATAATAAACTGATTGTTGCCACTTATGATGACTTTTATAACACCTATGTCACTATGTGAATACCCTTTAGTAAAGCTGTATTAAGTGGCTGGATTAGGAACATACTTTTTTTCTTGGGTGTGTTCGGGGTACCAAGTTTTATTGCCATTGAATGAGAATGGTTACGGGAGATAGAGTTATGATATGATACAAAAAGCTCCTGTTTGCAGTAAAATGACAATTATTCAAACATGAAAACACGAGTTATAAAAGGTTTGCAAACACATTATTTAACTAGTCTCTCATGTATATCTATGCTCCTCCAAAGTCCTATGTCACAATACTTGTAACTTGTCGCTATTCCAAAGATCTAGAAGTCTGACTAGTAACTCCGATGGTCTGTTTGTCCCGGAAAACAGAGTTTAACTTTGAAACTTAAGATGAATTTAGCTGTTGTCTTTCTGTATTACTCTGCACATGATATTATTCAATATACCCGGGAAGGTAAAAATCATGACATTATGGGGGGTTAAGAAAATGTTGGCATAGGAATCTGCTTTTGTATAATGACAATAATAAATTGTTATCAAATGTATGGCTTATAAGCTTCATTTCTAGCTTTGAATTGTGGGAGGTGTTTGATGGTAATTGTGTTTGCACATTTATTTTTAACTTTATTCACGATAGTTTAACGATATTGCAGAATATGGAGGTGCTACAGAAGATGGGAAAGTTTACTGGCATAACATCAGAGTTAGCAACTAGACAGGAAAGTAGTTCAGTTTTTACTAGACCACCAGTGACAACACAAGTGGTTATTGGCACACCTGGTACTATAAACAAATGGATTGTTGCTAAAAAACTTGGCACGTCGTGTTTGAAAATTCTTGTGTTTGATGAGGCAGATCATATGCTCGCTGAGGTAATATTCAGACTCTTCTGTGTTGTTAGTTTCCTTTGGTTGGTTGTATTTATGTCAGAATTATAGCCAGCATATTTACTGTTAAAGCTACTACATCTTGAAATTATCATCATAGTGGTATGAACTTTGTAGTGATCTGTATGAACTTTGTAGTCTAGAAGTAAGCAGTAAGTCAAAAATAAAACGTGAATTGCTACAAGTTACTACAATTTCTGTAAATAGTTTCTATGTCTTGCTATATGCACATTTCTTTCTTGGATCCAAAAAGAATTTTAGTAGCCATTTGGAGTATCAAGATAATAGCAACAGTTAGAGTTTAACTTTCTGCTGCCCTGGATAGGAAATGGCTCAGGGCAGCAATTTTTCCATTCGAGCTTTGTAATTATGTTAGGTTCCTCGGAGGGACAAGATCTAAGATGGCCTGAATTTTCTTAGCGTTTGCCTTTATGCTTCTTGTGCTGATCATGTCTCCTAGGAATTGACCCTCCTCCACCCGAAATGTACATTAGCCGGGTGAAGCTTAAGTAATACTACCTCCGTCCCAAAATTATTGTCTCCCTTTGACTTTTTCGGTCTTTATTTTTCAACTTTGACCTTAAGTATTTTTGTTTATATTACATAATACTTGATACAAAATATATGAACGGATTGAGTTTTAAATGTATTTTCATTTGGTATAATTTTTATCAAAAATTGTATAACACAAATAAAAATATTTATAGTCAAAGTTGAGAAAGAAAGACCGAAAAAGTCAATAGGAGACAATAATTTTGGGACGGAGGGAGTAGCAAAAGTTAGAATTTAACTAATAATATAATCCCTATGTTAGCACTGTTATATGCAATTATTTGAACTTCTAGAGAGTTAAGTGTGAAGCCTTGTGATGTCATATCATGATCAGACTTGTAACACTCCGAAGAACCTATCCTCCCTTTCTTACATTTCTTTTAGAGACACTACTTGTGGCTACAAACGGAAATTTCGATCTGCTTATTCTTAACTGCTCATTGTTTTGTTTCTTGCTGTACCTTAGAAATTCTGTTACTTATTGTAACTTTGTAACTGCTGGCATAAAAAAAGGGGCCTAAAAGTTAATTTAAGGAGTCTAGTTGGAATTTCATTTAAACTCTGAGCGTGCAGCCGTGCATGGCCATGAATAGGGGTTTGAGTTGAAGACCTTAAACTGAACTAGGCGTGTAGTATCAACTCTTTTTTTTTTTTTTTTGCTCTATCTGATATATTATTATTATCTTCTTTGGTATAGTTTGTGATTATTCATGAAGTTCATTTTGTTACAGAGCGGTTTTAGAGACGAATCTATCAGGATAATGAATGACATAGTCAAGCAACGCGTAGACTGCCAGGTCTGCTGTCCTGATTATTAATATTATGTTTACTACTGTGATTGACTACTAAAAGTTTTTTCTGCTTGTGTTATATCTTGTGCTTATCATGCATTATGAAGTGTGTATTGTTTTTGCTTAACATCCAACGGAGTATGTTATGTTATGTTATATTATTTCTTTACGGTTTTCCTAAGTGAAATAATGTACAGGTGCTACTGTTTTCTGCCACCTTCAATGACAAAGTGAAGGCTTTTGTATCAAAAGTTTTCACAGAACTTTTTGTAAAAGAATACAATCAGTTATATGTAAAGAAAGAAGAACTATCTTTGGATTCTGTCAAGCAATATAAGGTGAAGGTTCCTGATGAGTTATCAAAAATCATGGTGATCAAAGACAAAATAATGTTTCTCGCACAAAAGTTAGGGCAAACAATTATATTTGTTCGGACAAGACAAAGTGCTGGTTATTTGCATAAGGCACTTGTTGAGGAGGGTTATCCAGTATCTGCTATTCAAGGCGCTCTTAATCAAGAAGAAAGAGATACGATAGTCAAGGAGTTCAAAGCTGGGCTCACTACAGTTCTGATATCAACTGACCTTCTTGCTCGAGGATTTGATCAGTCTCAGGTTTACATTCTTACTTTTCTTTTCTTATTTTATTCTCACCACAAGTAGAGGTTTTAATAAGGGTAAACTTTAGTAATAATAAAATGACTTATAGGAAGTTTTATGTTATTCAAAACGCAGTTTGGTCGACTTTTGGACCTGTTTGGCTATTCAAATTACTGGTTTCTTTTCAAGCTATTGTTTTATATTTGTTATTTTACCCATTACAGATTAAACTTAATCAAATCTATCAACGGTATTTACGTTTTTCTTTTTTGGTGGTCAATTATGATCTTCCTGTAATTCACAATTCTCCAACAGAACCTGATAACGAGGTGTATTTGCATCGGATTGGTAGAGCGGGGCGGTTTGGCCGCAAGGGTAAGACTCGCTGTTTTCTTCTCTATCTCTTTGTATGCAACGAGGTGCCTGGTCAAGATTTTGACTTTCTGTGCTTAGGAGGAAGTTTCTATAATGCTGATTATATAAATTTGAACATTTTTTTCTGTACTTAATGGTGCATTTAAACTTGTAACAGCATTGGAGTACATCTTACTTCAAATAATTTGTACTTATCATTTCAATTATTTTATGAGGATGCACTCGGTTAACAATACTTGCGAACCCTTAATTTGTGTAACAGGAGCCGTATTCAACTTGCTGTGTGGTAAAACAGATGATATGATTATGGAAAAAATAGAACGTCACTTCAATCATTTTGTTGCCGAGGTAAATCTTAAAACTACACATAGCTTGTTCTCTCGTTTCTTGGGTTGACTTTGCAATTACAATGCCCCTAAAAAGGACATTCGGGCAAGTTTGAAGGAATGGAATTGGTTTATGATCTATCCAGTCAGAACAGTTATATCATGTTAGGGCTACTTTGACAGTCTAATAATATAATTCAAATTAGGTCTGTTAATCTATATGAAAACGGGTCAAATTTGGTTTAGTTACTTGATAACGGGCCAAACAGTTAATTAGAAAAATTAGTTGAAAGATGAATGGGTCAAATGGGCGAAGAGGTTAAACAGGTCAAAAGTTGCTTAACATGTATTAAACTGTTACCAACTTGCAAACTCATTCTAGTTGAAAGTAATTACATGATTATTCTATTAATATATTTTCCAAATTCCTATTTAATACACTAATATGCTTAAATGTCGACCCATTTCGCAACCTCTCGTTCTGCCACTTCTATTCGAAACGGGTCAAATTTTGAAAGGCGTTTACTTAATTTGTATATGTTGTGTGCATGTGCAGGTACCCTCCTGGAAAAGCGAAGAAGACTTTGAGGATGCTTTGAAGAAAGCTCAGTTACTGTAGATTAACTTTCATGTCTTTGTTTAGTTCTCATCGTCAATACAACAGGATCTGCTAGTTTGTTGAGGTACAATGTAGTGTTGCTAAAGAGATTGTATCATGAGATAGAATATGCTAGTTTGTTGAGGTAAATTTCAGTGCTGCAAAAGATATTGTATCAAGAGATTTTGCATTGAGAGTTATATTAGCCCATATCTTCACTTCAACAGTATACTGTATATAACTTGAAACTGGGTGCATTCAGTTCATGTTTGAAAAATGATATGCACATGTCTCAAAGAGTTTGATGTTGATTACACATACAGGTGTGGTCAAGTCAAGGTATGTCATGAGCTACCTGAGATGGACTCGGAACATTGTCCTATATTCCTCGATTTAAGTCGGGTCAAGGTGAAGCTTGAGCTACTCCAGTAGACTGTTGTTGAACGAGTTCGATCTGCTATAGACATTTGACTTAACATTGAGTCGACTTATGACTCAAGCTCAACTATTAAAATACTCGACGATTGCACTGCGTACATACTAACGTTTGGTTGCTGTTTGTTGGCCTAGATGCAAATGACTATGTTAGATACTTCGATGACACGATGAGTTTTTATTTTGTTGGAATTTAAACATAAACTACTGATGATGCACACATTCGTCACTCAAATTAATGTGTACATTCACAACTCAAGTTTTTTCTATGTGTTTTATCTTTGTGATGCAACCATGAGTCTAGTTGGGTGTAAATCACCTGCCTTTCTTAAAAAAATGTGAAGAGTTCTTCTCGCACAGCTGTTAAACAAAACTTGTTTAATCAGTTAGGAAAAGTACTTCGACACAAATAAACTAAAACCCAACATAGGTTGATAATAAAATCATATATCTCAACAGTAATGTTTTATTTACAGCTCAAAAAGGAGTGTTACATCACCTGTTAGGACAATATACGGCTCAAATATCGCCTTTACATGTACCCACAATGGGTATTATTATCAATCATTATGAAAAGGAGGATGTAGTCATGTAACAAAACTACTATTCTACTAACACACCATTACATAGGTACTGAAACTTGGAACAAGAGTGTAATATACTCCTTAAGTATCTTTTCAGGAAAAGTGAACCCATCATTGTACTTGTAAGCCACTTCTATCATTCGTGCAAGATTAACGACTGGGGCAAGTAAATCCATTGGGACCTCCCTCGGCTTTATACATCCCTCATTTATATCTTTCCAGGCATTTTCAGTCATTTTCTTCAGCTCTTCGATAGCTACAGTTCTGACACCCCATAGGTCTTGATATATGCATCTACACTTGTGGCTGTTGGTGTAACACCCTAACCCGACAAGGGTCAAAATGTCACATTATGGTGCCAAATCAGAACATACAAACGCAAGCGGAAGACTTATAAACATAAAGTTACAAAGGTATTCTAAGGTTACAAAAGAAATGCTAACTCTATACAAGAAGAAATATAAAGCCAAACAGAAATCTAATTGAATCCAAATCCAAGTCTAATCCAGATGTAATGGGCTTCTAATCATCGGTTAGTCCACTAACGCTCCTATGCACTCGTCACCCAAACCCAGCTTCCAACCTAAAACCTGCCGCAGGAAAAGAAATGCGGCTGAGCTTAAAAAGTCCAGTGAACAGATATATAACAAAACTGATAATCGAAACGTATGTAAGTATAGGAAAAGGAAATCATAAGCTCCTGCTGAAATGAATATCATCTGTCAAATGCATAAGAGATCAACGATAACAGAACAAATATCATAAGTCAAATGAATAATGAGTACGAAGAGTCAAGTGATAATATGAATCATATAGTAACCAGAATCAAAGAGCACGTATCAACAAAGGCTTGTCTACCCGAGCCACTCGAATAGACACAAGGAAATATTGAAAAGCCACGAGCCGACCTACCAGAGCCACTCGAATAGGTCTCCTACCATATAATTACATATCCGTCAAATCATAAGTGCACGAAGAGGGGAGACCTCTAAGTACCAAAATGGAGTAGCTAGCTCCAACGTGAAGAAGTGTAAGCACTCACTCACATTCACCCTACACAAAAAAGAATACCTAGGATGCATCCATACGCCCCCCCCCCCCCCCCCCCCCCCACCCACAAAGCAAATCATACATATCATAATATCCAAGTGATCACATAATATATCCGACAAAATGGGGACGCCGTGGATCAATCACACCTCCACAGAAAGTGTCATGCCATTGGTGCTTCAATGACACGCCCATGGTACCTCCATGGGTAGAATAAAAACTCGGGCATAAGAACAAAGCAAAGCATATCATATCATAACCAACATCATATCGTATCCAACAGAACATATCAAACTGAATCATATCATAGCAAATGAATATCCGACGAATATCACATCATAGAATCATATCAACGAATCATATCGATGAATCAAAGTAGAAGGGAGCATAGCAATGGCTTAGGGAATCATATCAAAGAGAATCATATCACGAATCATATTAAAAGAGAATCATAGCAAAGTCAAGGATCAAGAGTCATGAGAGAAAGCACCCTTACTAGAAAGGGATAGAATATCTGTACCTTAAACCGCAATTGAAACCATATCGGAAACAAAAGGATCGAAAGTTACTCCATCTTCAGCGAATCTACACGAATTAATGATCGTCTTATTACTAATAAGCTCATTTTAAATCAGATTACTCCTTTTAGGTATCTTTCTATTTTTAGAAACTTTCTCTTTTTTTGTAACTTTCCAAATTATGTAACTTTTCATAATTAGTAAGTTTCCCGAATTAGTAACTTTATACCTTAGGGTTATAAATAACAATTAAATAATCTTTAAGGGTTAAAATGACCAATACAGTAATTTATGGTTAAATATGTCAATATTACAAAGTTTAAGGTCTAAAGTGTAAATTATCAAAATTTAATATTAAAAATGTCAAATAAATTATTTTAAAGTTTATACTATAATTTTATATTAAAAAGATAATTTTAGACCCCGTAGTACATAACTTATTTATATATACATGACATCAAGTATACCGCGACACTCACGAGCGTACTCACACGACTCATTTATGAGACCCAAGAACTCAAATTATCCAACCTTATGAACACACATATGTCGCCTCTGTATTGACCTCCATATACCATATCGTTAAAACATATATGCGGATGTCAAAATAATTATAACACAAAGAAAAATATGAGGACATTCTTAACCCATTTATTCGAATCACACACACATGCATGGATTCATATTCCCTCATCCATGCACATGCATCTACACACACACACACACACACACACACACACACACACACACACACATATATATATATATATATATATATATATATATATATATATATATATATATATATATATATAACACACACACACACACATATATATATATATATATATATATATATATATATATATATATATATATATATATATATATATATATATATATATATATCATATCGTATCCATCAGAACATATCAAACTGAATCATATCATAGCAAATGAATATCCGACGAATATCACATCATAGAATCATATCGATGAAACAAAGTAGAAGGGAGCATAGCAATGGCTTAGGGAATCATATCAAAGAGAATCATATCACGAATCATATTAAAAGAGAATCATAGCAAAGTCAAGGATCAAGAGTCATGAGAGAAAGCACCCTTACTAGAAAGGGATAGAATATCTGTACCTTAAACCGCAATTGAAACCATATCGGAAACAAAAGGATCGAAAGTTACTCCATCTTCAGCGAATCTACAAGAATTAATGATCGTCTTATTACTAATGAGCTCATTTTAAATCAGATTACTCCTTTTAGGTTTCTTTCTATTTTTAGAAACTTTCTCTTTTTTTGTAACTTTCCAAATTAGGTAACTTTTCATAATTAGTAAGTTTCCCGAATTAGTAACTTTATACCTTAGGATTATAAATAACAATTAAATAATCTTTAAGGGTTAAAATGACCAATACAGTAATTTAGGGTTAAATATGTCAATATTACAAAGTTTAGGGTTTAAAGTGTAAATTATCAAAATTTAATATTAAAAATGTCAAATAAATTATTTTAAAGTTTATACTATAATTTTATATTAAAAAGATAATTTTAGACCCCGTAGTACATAACTTATTTATATATACATGACATCAAGTATACCGCGACACTCACGAGCGTACTCACACGACTCATTTATGAGACCCAAGAACTCAAATTATCCAACCTTATGAACACACATATGTCGCCTCTATATTGACCTCCATATACCATATCGTTAAAACATATATGCGGCGGCATACTTTTGTTTCTTCTTTTCAATAACTTAGATGGGTGTACAAAGGGTAGCATGAAGGTGGTTCTCAAGGTGGTGATTGATCGTAGTTATTCCGGTTTAATGGTGGCGTGTTGATCAGGTTAGAAAAGGGTTGTTTGCTTTGGAATTCAACAAGGGTTTGATTCGGGATAGCAATTCTGGTTCGAGTTGGTGACGTTTTGGTCGTGGTGTACCGATTCGAGAAGGCTTGGGTGGTCCTGTTTTGGCCTTGGTTTTGGTTATCCTGATTTCGGTGTGGATTTTGGACTCGGTTATAAGGAGTGAGTCTCTTGGGTACTCGGTTTGGTTAGGATTCTTAGTGACTCATTTTCTTCATCCGATTAACAAGAGTATGCATATCGACCCTTCATCTTTCATTTCGTTTTTTTATCTAATATAAAAGTACAACCTGTCACGTAAAAGAATAAACACAAACTCGTATATACGATTACCTAACTGTTTTGTTTCGTTCGATATGGGTCACGTTTATAGTTTGTCATTTGGAGAATGAGTTGTGTCGTTGGTGTGACTGTTTTGTGCTGCGAGTATGTATGGTCTATCAGGCTGTTTTATCGTGTGGGATTTATGATATTAATCGTCACATAAAATCATATATCTCAAAACTGGATGCATGATGGTTAATAAATAAACGTGTAATGTGTATAAGGTGTAATCTGTTTGGAATTCATTATATATATATATATATATATATATATATATATATATATATATATATATATATATATATATATATATATATATATATATATATAGATGCATGTGCATGGATGAGGGAATATGAATGCATGCATGTGTGTGTGATTCGAATAAATGGGTTAAGAATGTCCTCATATTTTTCTTTGTGTTATAATTATTTCGACATCCGCCCTAGGGTTTTGTGTGCTCGGTTTTTAAAAGGGAACAAAAGAAGGAATGATAATTGGTATAAGATGTGGAGTGGGTCAGTTAAGATGCCGAAAATCTTGTGAGAAATAAAAGGAAACATATAATTTTCTAAACTTTCAAAAGATTTGGTCATATCATCTCATTAGTTGTAAACCGTGTGACACAGGAAATGTGTAATATCATTAAGTGAAAAGGAATGTGCCGATTTTTGATTTAACTTAGTATATGTAGGACTTTATTCGGTATTTAATTTATAGTGTATAGTTTAGGATTAAAAATGTTAAAGTGTGTAACATATAGTTTTTAGAATGCAAGAAATTTAAATATCGCACTTAGGTTAAGAATTTCATAATTCATTTGTATCATTATTTGTGTTCTTATAAATTCAAAATTAGAGGGCAAAATGGGAATATCAAATGGAAGGAATTTGAGGGTTTCACAGTTGGAGCTCTTTCACGCTCAAACTTCACATGAATGTTTCATGTTAGACTAGACAATGCTATTTCACATTTCCTAGTCATAAAGAAACATACAAATACTATGGTTTTCTTCATAAGAACAAAAAAAAAAAGAGTGTTATTTTTTGTTTTTCATATATATATATGGACGTATTTGACAAATGACAAGTACATTGCATCAGAAAACAATGAAGAAAACCATTGAAACAAACTCCATGAGTTTTTATGAAACTCCAAGAAACTGAATGCCGTGAATGGTTTATACAGCAATTTATTTTGCACTTCATTTCTTAGTATATATCATTATCTTTTGTTGGAATGTATAAGCTTTGTCATAAATTCTCTCTCTCTCTCTCTCTCTCTATATATATATATATATATATATATATATATATATATATATATAGGATAAAGATCAAATAAAAAGACAAATTTCCGTAAAAAGAATAAAAAGAAAATTTTTTTAAAAAAAGTTCTCGAAAAATTCCAAAAAAATTCCACAAGATCGGGTATGTTGGTGCATGAAAAAGTTGTGAAGGAAGTTTTTCTAAAAGTGGATACTTTATCCAAAAAAAATTATAAAAAAATACGTTTGCGCATTAAATCGTTTTTTTTTGCATCAAAAATTCGTTTCTGGACCCAACTTCTTTTGATTTTTTTCACCAAAATAACATTGCGCATCTAACTAAAACAAGTTAAAAATTTTGTGCATTAAAATTTTTTTTGCGCATTAAAATTTTTTTTGCGCATTAAAATTCATTTTTTGTGCATTAAAAAAAACGTATAAAAACTCAAAATTAGAAAAACTTCTTTCACAAAAGTTTTATGCACCAACATACTCGATCTTGTGAAATTTTTTTGGAATTTTTCGAGAACTTTTTTAAAAAAAAAATCTTTTTATTCTTTTTACGGATATTTATCTTTTTATTTTAACTTCACCCTATATATATATATATATATATATATATATATATATATATATATATATATATATATATATATATATATATATTTGCAATATAATCATAGGTTAAATGGTGTTGTTCTATTCTTTTTGTACCTCAAAAGTCATCACATCATCCCTTAGTCTTGAAATTAACTCCGAAGCGGTCATTATAGGAGGATGACTAAGGTACCAACTGAAAGCCTCTTCGGTGACAATCTTGCCCATACCAATCAAGCAAGATTTACAAAGCAAGTCATGTGTAGAAGTAGTTAAGCCAATCTTTATATACTCTTCAAACGATGGCACCTCTCCGCTATGTCTCCATTCAGCTTCTTTTAGGTAGCCTCTAGCAATTGCTTGAAACTTTATAATCACAGAAATGATGGCAAGTTAAAAACATAAAGGGACACAAATAATTAGTTAGTAGAATTTTTCATCAAAGCAAATGTGCAATCAGATCATACTGCTTGTTTTGAAGCATCAACAAGATGTGCTTTTCGTTCTTGAGATACTTGTTTGTTGAACCCAACATACTCGTTCAGCAATATTTCATAGAACGGTTTAATGTATTCCGGAAGATGCTCCATCGCGCTAATGTCCCACCTAGGAAGAAATAAAATAGTTTACCAATGCATTATTTCATCATAAATTAGACCAACGTGATTTGGATTAAAATTTTGGTACGTGAACAAATACTTCAAGCTGATCGATGCAAGAGCATATAATATTCGACTCGATAGTAAATAAAGAATACCTATTTATGGCATCAGTTAGAAGTCGGATCTCTTCGATAGTAGCATATGCATCATATGTGTCATCTAACACCAACAAAAGCAATATGATTTTTGTTGTGATGATCCGGGCTTGCGAGTAATAAGGTTCGAAGAATAATGCCAATATCCATAGATAGAGCTCAGGTACTCTATCTCTTACGTAAGGAGTTATAACTTGGAAGTCCATGTATCTTTCCACCACCAAAATGAAAAGTATAAATATGTTGGGTTTTATACAGTCAGAATTGCATATTCCCTTTCGAAACAACTTGAATTCTTAATAATTAAAGTTATCACTTTTAGCAACAAATACTAAGCAACTTACTTTGAGACAATTCGAAGTTCTTCCTTTTGCAGTAGTTGCAAATAGTTGAAATGCACCTTCGCAAGCTTTACTAGCGAGTCGTATCTTGAACATTCTTCTTCAAAATGAATAAAAAATAGCCTTGCCTCTACCATCGGATGCCCTCGATGAACAGGTTTTTCTAATGCGTGTTTCACTTGCTGGGCAAGATTGCGTTCAAGAAAATGCTTCATCTAAAATAGATTCTTCCCTTATTCTCAATTGGGCAGACTCATAGAAAGTTAGCATACCCCTCACATCCGCAACAATGTCTTCCTTAAATGCACCCGTATTACAATCCTTAAATTTGTTAAACACGTCTACATAATCACAATTAAAAAGTTATTTGCGCAATAAAAATTTGTTTAAGAAATTTCTATGAGTGACTTACCACAAGATAATTTGTAACCCTGGGTTCTAAAAACTTGAAAGTGAACAGCAATTGTATAAAGATCTGCTTCTTGGTAATCTATTAAGTTAAGCTCATCGAAAAGTGTTAAATATATGTATATATATTAATATGTAAATGTATAGTATCGAACCCGAAATCTCGGGATTGCACACATTACAAATGAGTATTGAGGAAAAATAATAAATGTTTTATTATATTGATTATTAGACACGAGATGTTAACGACCGTTAGTACTTAACGGAAAAAGGACTAACGACCGTTAGACGAAAGAGAGAAAAAGGGTGTTTATGTAATTTGGTAACCAAGGAAGGGTCTAGAACCCCCCCCCCCCCCCCCTTGGGCTTGGGTCGGACGAACACCACAAACAAGGCAACCCATTGCCTTGGCTTGATCCCTAAGCTATCCTAATTACTATATAAACAAACCTAGGGTCATTGTTTTCATAACTTTTGTGCACACAATTATCCCTAACTTTTCATCTCCTCTCTTTTGCTCTCAAAACTGGTCGAACACCCCAAAGAAATTAGGGTTTCGATTTTTGGTGATCAAAAATATTTTCTTGTGTAGTTACTTGCATAACCTTGATACGGTTTAATTTGTGTGTATAAGAACGAGGTAATAACTCACTATAGTTATTATCAAGAGATCGATAAACAAAATGGTAAGGGGTTTATCATAGATCTATAATTACACTAGATCAAGATTTATTGAAGTGCATCGGGTACGTTACTATGTATATTTTAGTAAATCTTTATATGTGTTATACTTGATCCTAGCTTCCGCATATTTGTGTACTTTGATTGTCAAACTCTAACAGTGGCATCACGAGCCATGTATAACATGTAATTGATTACTAAAACGTAATCAAAATCAGATCTTTAATTGTTTTAGATACATGTTTTGATCTAGGGTTTTTCCTTTTAAATTTTTTTATAAAAATTCGAAACCCTAACCCTAATTTTAGGGGGGGGGGTCGATTTTCCATGAAACCCTAATTAGGGTTTTGTGGTTTTCTTGGATTAATTTGTAATCACATAGAAACCCTAGTTTTTAACCGGTTATGTGAACGTATCTTGTGACCTATGTGCTAATTGTTAGGTTTAATCCATGACGAAACATGCATGTTAGTCATGGATCTTGTTTTTTTTGTTTTGTCACATGTTTTAGATAGACCAAAAATTAGGGAAGACTCCAATACATATATATTAAAATCAATTTATATGTTATGTGGTGTGTATATTAGCTTTGGCCTACGCAGTTGATTCGTCAATGTATGTGACTCTCTTCCATTAAGAGGAGAAGGCCTTAGTTGATTACATGCATTATTATACCTAGACTTGATTTTATTAGGATCTTTTCTAATAAGGATTGCACGTGGCTAATTGTTTCACTTTATTATTATTGGTTGTTTTGTTTTCTTTGAATACTTGTTTTATTGTTAATTGTTTGACATGATGTAAGCAATAAAAGGGTGATTTTTCATAAAGAAAATAATACGGACTAATAATAGTGAAACCCTAAGTGATAAAGATTGAATCTTGCGGAGTCTTATGTGCCAACAACAGTTCGCTTCGCATGGTAATTCGCTCCAAGGCGAGACTAGCAAGATTCATACTTTATTACATGTTTTGAGATTGAATCCATAAACTTTTGCTTGATTGATGTTTTGTACAACATGCTTTTAAAAGTAATTCTTTTAAGACAAAATTCATAATCGTGATATGAAGGTTTAGAAAAGAGCCTTAGAGTCTGCCTTGGTTATCACACTCTTGAATATGTCTTAAACGAATTTCTTTTAAAATCATTCTTGTAGAAAGTCATCTTAGGGTTTTTTAAACCTCAAGTAAAACTTTGTGTATTAATTTCACGAATTGGTAATAAAAAGTTTTTCTGAAAACTTATGCTATAAAGATGAGTGCATGCATCTTTATACATATTTTGATTGACATGTCAAAATTGAACACCCTTAAAAATTAAAGTTACATGCCATCTATCTATAAGGAACACCTGGAATTTTAATTTAGTAAACGTGAGACCTAGGCTAAATTATTATAACAAGGTAAAATTCTGTTAATGCGTGAGACCATAGATAGTAATTTTACAGTTTCTAAGATAGACGACTTAATTAAGTTGTGAGTGAGACCTAGAACTTAAGGCATGAGATGGGATGAAACATGCTTACAAGGCAAATTGATGAATTAATTTGATGTAAATCCTATAATGGTTTAGGAATTGGAAATCTTGTTTGCCAATTATTGTTCGACAGATTACCATCTTTTATACTTTCACCACTAGCAGATCAACTGATGTGGTGGAATCTATGTAAAGTTGGATCCTAGATTTTCAAGAAAATTTTTGTGGTTATATGAATATAGCCTATGGGTAGTTTATTTTCTTGAAGATATTTATTATCGAAAATACTAATATTTGAACTTTTATCTGTAGATATGGCTCAACCCGATAACCCAACTGTGATTTCTGTTGTCAAGAGTCATCTTGAAAGAGAAAAATTGACTGGAAAGAATTTCAATGATTGGCACCGTTCGCTCAGAATTGTCTTGAGGGCGTCCGGAAAGCTAGATTACTTGACCGAGGAATGCCCTGCTGAGCCTACTGCTACTGAACCAGAAGCAGTTAAGGCGGCAAGGAGGGTGGAGCATGCTAAGTTTAATGAGGTTGCTTGTTTAATGCTCACTAGCATGAGTGCTCAGTTACAAAAGAAGTTTAAGTACTTTTTCCCTAAAGATATGCTTGAAGTACTTAAGCAGTCTTATGAGAAATCTCCCGCAGTTGAATTGTATGATGAACTTGACAAGCTACACAACTGCAAGCATGGTGATGGTAAACCAGTTGAAGATTATGTGAATGAGATGAAAGAATACTTTGATCAACTTCACAGAATTGGATTTGGTTACCCCAACAATGTGCAAGTGCACTTGATCAACAGGTCCCTTAACAAGGACTTTGCTAGTTTTGTGCAGAATTTCAACATGCACTGCTCGGGGAAGACAGTCTCAGAATTACTCGCATTGCTTGTTGATTATGAGAAGAGTCTACCAGCCAAGGTCAAGGCCCCTACCCCGCAAGTGTTGGCAATTCATGGGGGGAGAATCCAGAAGAAATCACATGTGAACAAAGGCAAGGGGAAAGGTGATAAAGGCAAGCAGATCATGGCCTATCAACCACAACCCAAGATGAAGCAGCATCAGCCTAAGCAGAACAAGGTGAATCCGCCAAATAAGAAGGATCAGGCTTGTCACCATTGTCATGAAAAGGGCCATTGGAAGCGCAATTGTCCTCTCTACATTCATGACTTGCGACTCAAGAAGCAGGGTAATGAAGCTGGTAACCCCAGTTCATCAGGTGCGTTCTTTATGATTGAATTATTCACTCTTACTCCTAAATTGAATTCATGGGTATATTATACGGGATGTGGCATTCATATTTGCAATACCTTGCTGGGGTTTAGAGTTGAGAGAAAACTAGCCTATGGACAACAATTCTTACACGTGGGTAACGGAGCGCATGCAAGAGTTGAAGCTATAGGAGTTTTTAATTTAGTGTTGCCTTCGGGCTTAGTACTATCTTTAAATAATTGTTATTATGCACCGTCAATTGTTAGAGGTGTAATTTCATTTTCATGCTTGTTGAACCTTGGTTTTGAGCATACTATTTCTAGCAAAGGAATTTCAGTTTCTTTAAATGGTGTTTTTTTATTTTAATGCTATTGCTGTGAATGGTGTCTTTGAAATTGATATGAATGATAATGATAATGCTTTTGTTAAAAATAATTCAATGTATAGCATCAATAATAAGAGAATCAAGAAAGGTCTGGATTCGTCTTATCTTTGGCATTGTCGACTTGCTCACATTAGCAAGGCTCGCATGAAAAAGCTGTAACATGATGGGCTTTTAGATAAGATCAATGATGAATCATTTGATAAGTGTGAATCTTGCATTGCTGGGAAGATGACAAAGAAACCCTTTAAAAGTAGGATTGAAAGGGCGAATGATCTACTTGGTCTTTTTCACACAGATGTGTGTGGACCACTTAGACATGTGTCAAGGAGAGGTGCTAGCTACTTCTCAACATTTACGGATGATTACAGCCGTTATGGTTATGTTTATTTACTTAAACATAAACATGAGGTGTTTGAAACATTCAAAGTGTTTAAAGCAGAAGTAGAGCTGCAACTTGGAAAGAATATTAAAGCTCTTCGATCCGATAGAGGTGGTGAATACCTGAGTCAGGAGTTCATAGATTACTTAGCTAATGAGGGAATTGTCCAACACCTTACTTCTCCATATACTCAACAACAAAATGGTGTATCTGAAAGAAGGAATCGTACATTGCAAGACATGATACGATCTATGTTTAATCTAACAACTCTTCCTTATTCGTTTTGGGATTATGCCTTAGAATCTGCAGTTCGCATTCTAAATATGGTTCCAACAAAGAAGGTTGATAAGACTCCATATGAGTTATGGACTGGAAAAGCTCCTAACTTGTCTTATCTAAAGGTCTGGGGTTGTGAGGCGTATGTTAAACGTGACTCAGCAGACAAACTCCAACAAAGATCTGTGAAGTGCATCTTCGTAGCATACCCTAAGGAAACTATGAGTTACTACTTTTATTACCCACCTGAAAACAAAGTTTTTGTTACAAGGTATGGAGACTTCTTGGAAAAGGAGCTCATATCTCAAGAATTCAGTGGGAGAGTATATGATCTGGAAGACGATCAAGAAGATGTAGCACCTTCTGAAAACATTAGCCAACTTCCTGTGGAACCTGAAAGTTTAGGTCCTCCACCTGAAGTTGAAGTGGTTCCCATTCGTAGGTCAACTAGACCTGTGAAAGCTCCTACACGTCTATGTCTTAATGTAGAGTGTGAGAAAAACTTGTTAGGGGATCTTGATGAACCTACAAGTTATAAAGCTTCCATGAATAGTCCTGAAAAGGAAAAATGGCAGGTTTCTATGAATGGGGAAATGCAATCCATGAAAGACAATGAAGTCTGGGAAGAAGTAGACCTACCTCCGGGTGCCAAGTTAGTTGGGAGTAAATGGCTCTACAAGAAAAAGACTGATATGGATGGCATTGTACACACCTATAAGGCTCGTTTGGTAGCTAAAGGCTATACTCAAACTTTTGGTGTTGACTATGAGGAGACCTTTTCTCCTGTAGCTGACATTAGGGCTATTAGGATTCTTATAGTCATAGCCGCTTGTTATGACTATGAGATTTGGCAAATGGATGCCAAAACCGCCTTCTTAAATGGTCGCCTAGATGAAGACATCTATATGGTGCAACCTGAGGGGTTTGTGAATCCAGAATTCCCAAATCGTGTATGCAAACTTCAAAGGTCCATTTATGGATTGAAGCAAGCATCACGACAATGGAATAAGAGATTTGACAATGAGATTAAAAAGTATGGATTCACTCAAAATCTTGATGAGCCATGTATATATCACAAAGCTAGTGGGAGTAATGTAATTTTCCTTATATTATATGTTGATGACATATTGATCATGGGAAACGACATTCCAAGTTTGCAAAAGGTTAAGGCATATCTTGGAAGTTGTTTTTCTATGAAAGATTTAGGGGAAGCTGCATTTATTCTGGGAATCAAGATATATAGAGATAGATCTCAGCGATTAATTGGATTAAGCCAAAGTACTTACATTGATAAAATATTGAAGAGATTCAATATGCAAAATTCCAAGAAGGGATATTTGCCAATGCAAGAACAACATGGTTTGAGCGAGAAAGTTTGTGCTTCAACACCTGCAGAGGTGCAACGCATGAAGAGAGTCCCTTATGCTTCGGTTGTGGGATCTATTATGTATGCGGTGAAAAGCACAAGGCCTGATGTGGCATTTGCTCAGAATTTAACCAGTCGATATCAGCAGAATCCAGGTGAAAAACACTGGACTGATGTTAAGAATATTCTTAAGTACCTTAGGGCTACTAAAGAGATGTTCTTAGTTTATGAGGGTACTCTATCTGCAGAACTCGATGTTACAGGTTACTGCGATGCTTCTTGGAAAGGTGATAAGGATGATACGAAGTCTCAGACAGGTTATGTCTTTGTCATTAATGGAGGAGCTGTGGATTGCAGGAGCAGAAAGCAGAGTGTACTAGCGATGTCTGCTATAGAAAGTGAGTATATAGTTGCTTCAGAAGCTGCAATGGAAGCTGTTTGGATTAGGAAGTTTGTTTCAGGGCTTGGGGTTATGCCTTCGATTCGACGACCTAGAAAAATGTATTGTGACAACTCAGCTGCAATTATATTTGCCAATGAACCTGGAATCATGAAAGGCACCAGACATTTTCCGATTAAGCATCACTATGTTCGAGAACAAGTCGAAATAGGTGAAATCGAAATGCTCAAAGTTCACACAGATGAAAACTTAGCAGATCAATTTACAAAGCCTTTACCTGGCACCAAGCTTTACAAGCATGCTGAAGGAATAGGGCTTAAATTAGCTGACAGTTTCATGCCCATTTGTGATTAATATTTGGATAAGGGATGTAATGTACAATTATTATTTTAATGAAATAAAATATTATTTATGTTTATTTATTCATTGTCTTAATAATATATCCTATATTTGCATGTTTAGATCCATGAAAAAATTATTATTCTAAATTGTCCGTTGTCGATTGATGATATGGGAATATCATTAAACTAAGACAAATTTGAGTATTGGTTCAAGATATACTTGAAAATATATTGATGTGGCCATACCAATTTCACATGATACTCAATGAATTGAGTATTGGACTTATCCTAATAATATGATTTAATATTTAATGTGAGAATCATATTTAAAGTTATTGATACGTGGGAATCACACCAGGTTTTGCCTCTCGAGGGATCTAGAGAAGCTTACAACCCCCACCAGGAAGTGTACCTGATCGTTGTAGTATAGTATAGTGACAAGTACCGGGGGATTGATCGTTCAACTCAGGAATAGTGTCGTTAGGATTGAAACTAATCTAACTAGGTCTAAAGGTGAAGGATGATTCTTTTTGTATTTTTATATTTTATGAAAAGCAAGTAAAAATCTTGGGTTTTGGAAGGAGGGGCGGAATTAGTTGTTAATCAACTATCCCAAAAGCTACTAATTAAACTAATGTGCAAAAAAAAAAAAAATAAACTAAGGTTCTACAAGGTAAGTGAAGCATGTCTACCCATGATATATTACTCCTTGCTAGCTATCCAATTCTACCTATTGAATTATCACACTTTGTTTTAATTGACGGGTTGTATTCCTTAATACTAGTCGTAGGGCCGTGCACAATATTCCCTAACTCTATAGGATCGTACTTCACTCCTATGTCGAGCCGTTAGAAGCTCATAACATGAGATCATTAGAATTCTCCTACGCATTAAATACAACCAAAAAATCGTAGTACACCTCCGATCATATTTCTTAAGACGTTCAAGCAAGTTACCAATGGAAGTCTGCCAGTTTTTTTAAGCCTAACATCGAATACAATCAACCAAACAAGAGACAATAGGAATCAAGAATTATAAACTAAACCAATTAGACCTATTGAAGTGTCACACCCTAATTGATGAAGATAGACACAGACATCAACAAGGAATTAATAAGATCTAATCAATTATATACAAGTTTCACACAATCATAAGTAGACACAAGGTGAATTAGCAAAACATAATCAAAGAAGGACAAGCAACAATAATAATGAAAGACATAATTATGATAGAATCAACAAACCATTACAAGATGTTTATGGAGTGATTGAAACCCTCTAAGTTGCTGGAAAAACACCTACCTAAACCCAGAAATCGACCTTAGGGTTTAGGGCTTACAAAAAGTGAAGTTATGATGTTATATTTATAGGCAATGTTTCTATCGGCAAGGTATGACGGCGTCACCCCGTAAAGAGTGACGGCGTCATGACCAACTTTTCTTCACCAAATTGTAGATCTCTTCATCCTCTTCGCGTGGGCTTTTGAATCACCTAAATACGAGTCCGTATGCAAAAGTTATGACCAAAACAATATCAGCTACTCCGCGCGCAAGTTGTGACAAGTTAACACGTGACGGCCTACGTGACGCCTTCAGGAAGTCTTCTG
>JARVZY010007851.1:12500-21542 GCA_030686995.1 Artemisia argyi | reverse complement strand
GCAAAAATATTTCATATAACTAAAAGTGTCTAAACTCTACAATGCTCAAACTTCAAAATACTGTTATTAAATTATCCTCTTCATTAATGTTTGAACACTAAAAAGTCATCTTTGTTAACCTTCTTCAATGGCAAGAGCTTTCAACATCTTTTAATAATCATGAGAGCAACACAATCTCATGAAATAACAAACTTGCTCAAACAGTTGACAAACTCTAAGCTTTTTCTAAAAGGTTTGTCTAACAAGTGCATTGAGGGCATTAGTTAAACCATACTCATTAAACAAAAACGTTCCATTTAAAGCACAAATTGCATTTAATACACATTAATCAAACTCGTAACTTACCATAACTATGTCAGATTTTTAATTTAATAAACTCAAAGTTTCTTTTTATAATAATGTTAAACCTTGCCATGAGGGCACCCGTTAGACAATCCATTTTTTAAAAACTTTGCAAAAAGTCTTTAACTACAACGTCAAAAAGTCTTTAGAAAAGCTATTGCAATTAGCGAAAAGCTTTTTAAAAATCATGCATTGTAGATGCGCTAATCTTTTCTAAAACCTTTTGATTTTATTCATTTTCCTTTAGGTATTTTCTTATTTCATTGTTGATGTATTGCCATTTCAACATCTTTTTCCATCGTTGTTCAACTGCTTTTCACATGTCCTACTTCTATTACGGTGATTGAACAATATTTTTTCACCAAAATACACAAAACTTGTCCGTGATTAGAACAACGACGTGTTTGATGAATGACTACGAATGACCGAGTAATATGTTCGATCATTAGTGAAAACGAAGAGCATATACTTCTGTATAGTCTAATATCTATATAAAGTATGCTCACAAAATGCATATATTCAAAGAAATGATCAGAAGAGTTAGAGAGGATGAAATTATATTTAAATCACTAACTATATACTAGTATATAAAGTATTTAATATGTGAGTCTTAATAAATATTAAGATAAGGATGTGCGATCTTGAGCGTCAATCCCATTCTTTACAACTAGTGGGAATCACATCTTAGAGTCACATGTGTGTCTCTCAATTATAATTCACATTTATTTTCAAATTAAAATATCTTTTTAACTATTTTTTTTATAATCTAATTCATTGTATTTTATTTTTTGCTCTTTAATTAAATATCCATATTTAGATACTTTCATTAATTTTTATTTTTATTTTTTACAATTTTAGTGAGTTGATTTATTTTACAACTTTAACTTTAATTTGAATTGATACAAACTTGATTTGTAGAAATTATATATTTATGGAGGGAGTGTTTGACTATTAAGAGAGTGTGAGGATATCTGTACATCTGTAAAAGAGTGTGAGGGTCTTTGTACACGTGATAATGATGATTTCAATATGCGTTGCGGGAAAGCTATAGGAAATCGACACATACACATATACATTTGGAGTATTGCGGAAAGTTGGCCACCTAGTCTCCTTCTGGAGTTTGGGGGAGGTTTTAACAAGGGTTGAAGTCTCACAAGAGACAAAAAATCCAGGTTTTCCTCTTAGTGCGAAACCGTGAGTTCTAAGGGTTGCTCTTCACGGGTCTCTTTAGTTGTTCGGATCCCGGGGCGTAACCGTTCGGATGGGGATTTTAAGTGTGGTGCCGTTCTAAAAAAGAAAAATAATAAGTGGGTAAAGAATTGCGAGTTGCTATTATATTTTTCGCCGCCTCTATACGCGGATATCAATTTTAATTTAAATAATAGTACGTGACTAGAACCGAATGAATGATGCCGCCCGATATAAAATGTCACTGTAAATGACAACTTACTTTGTGGGCAGTATTCGGTGGGTTTGCACTAAACAAAAAATATATATATGTCGGTAGGGACAAAGGAAGGTCACAATTAATCACCTAAGAAACTTTAACACGTACAATTTATTATATCCAGTTGGAAGTTAGGAAACACGCCATATACTAACAGTCAAACTATTTGCATGCCAATATGTGACCTTCCTTTGGTACTGGTATTGTAGGATATATCTTTGTCATCGTTAGATTCTGGCCATTTGGGTATGCATGATAATTATCATTTGGGTTACAGTTTTTGGTACCAATTTTCTTTATTTTTAGGCCATTTGGGTTTCATTTGTTACGGGGTTAGAGAATTAAGTGGCACTTTTGAATTTGTATATGATGTTTAAAGTGGTTTCTTACACGTATATATAAAAGGTATATATGTGATTTATTTGAGGCTTATACTTTTTTTTTTTTAAAAACTAAATATGAACCTTGTATTCAGGTTTTGGCACTATCTGAGATTCAAATCCGGCCTGCTTCGGTCCTCGTATGTATTAGTATTATATATACGGCTTTATCCCTTTAGTAAACATAATAAGACATCAAAAACATTTGACTCTAAATAACAAATATTACATTGTCTTTGTAGATATTGAACAAATTCTTGTTGATCGATAACAATTAACTTTGAGAAAAAGTTTCCAGTCATTTTCGGCAACTAAATATATGTGCCCTACGAAATAAACAGAAATTTAATGTGACAGAATTTTGATTGCCAACAATGTTGATTGGATTTTGGGGGAAAGAGACCTTCTTAATGCCGTTCAAAAAAAAAAAGAGACCTTCTTAATGAAGCAAAATGATACCAAACCTGTAACCCAATTCATTTAAAACTCTTAAAGATAGAAAGTCTTATACGTTAGAACCTTCAATGCAAAAATATTCCAGATAAATAATAATTCCTCAACTTGCAACGTAACATGAAAAGATATATTCCATGTCTTTTGGGTACATTGTCACATACTTTGATTTCACATTTCCACAAAATACATACACAAATACGGCTTTACTTTCCAATCTTCTAACACATTCTTTTTTGGATAACCATGGTTTCTGACTGATCCACAGGGTTTGAAACCACCATCGCCCATATTCAAACCATATAAAGTTTTTTGAACACTTCAGGATTGCCTGAACTTAGTAAGAATTGAATATGAAATCTCAAACGTTTTTTTGAACAATTTCTTTGACATTTATGTAACGTCTTTATACCTTCACTGTATTTGGTTAATCATGATCATGATGAAGATTGATTATTTCGATCCAAGAAATGTTTGTTGCTTAATAAATAGTTACATATAGAATGTGTATTAAACTTTAATAAATCACACAAGCAATATATGTTAATTAACCAAAATTTAGGTGTGTCTAGACAGGGTTTCCAACATTTATGAAATCAGCTAAAGAGTGAACTTATAAGCAAGCAGCTCGCACACATATTCCTGGTTAAAGGCATGTAATGCATAACCTAATTCGAGTTTCATATATATGTTTGCGGACTAACAGCAGATTTTTTTGTAAAAACCTTCATGATGACCTAAACTCACATTTGCAATGGTCAATAAACGAATCCGAAAAATCGTTGCACGAACCAACGCGAAAGTACCCACAATAGCTTGATCGAAGAAACGGTCAGAAATATAGCTAATCATCTAGATGACATAAACGTGTGTCTCTTCATGCGCAACCCCACTAGAGCAATTAAAAGTCTGTATTCCACATAACAAACCAAAAAGTACTCGTTATCAAAGTCAATAAGCGAAGAAATTGATAACCGACTTCAATTCTACGTCCCAAATTTTCAGTTAATTGTTTTAGACGCGTATCATTAGTGGGTTTTGGACTTTTTGGTCAAAGTATTTACGAGTCAAATTGTAAACACTTTTGGGTCTTATATCACATATTGCAAGTCAATGTCATATCGAGAAGGGAATGTCTACTTCTAGTCACTACGAACAAACACATACCTAGAAACAACTTGGGTCATTCTAGACTCTTATTGTCAATTTAAGAAACGATGTATACAGAACACATATGTTCAAGGATTTTATTTTTTATGTTTCATTTGTAGCAAGTCAACGGTACTATAGAGAATAAATTATGAAGTCCTGGTATGAGAGTGGGACGGCGGCAAAAAATAAAAACTCGTAATTATTTTTAGGTAAACTGAACTAGTAGTAGTGAATTGTTGCATATGAACCCACGTCATAACCCATGCATGGACCCCTATACTATTTGCATTTGGTTTGGTCAAGTCGCACTAAGTGGACTAGTATATACTATTTTACCCTTTCCATACACGGAAAGATATGCGTTCATATTCAAAAACAATTTCAGTTTGTATCACGTTTCAAGTAGATAAACAATTTCAGTTTTTTTAGTATGTAAATTAACTATCTCATAATATATAAAACCAAAAACTATCTCACATATCTTAACTCTTAAGCGTGACTTAAACTAACAACTGTTTGGTTAGAGAGCTTCTTACATAACAAAGGTAACCATTTGATTGTAGGACTCTAACCGATATGTCCACTTAGTATAGCGGGACACCTCCAAAGGCCTTCGATACTAGTTCTTTCTTAATTTGTTATTAATAAACCTTTTACTTTCATTTGATATTTAAAATGAATTAGTTAAAACCGTTCATCATTTCGTCATTTGTTATTAAAATTTAAGAATTAAAGTAAATAGATGTGTATTTAGTGAAAAAAAAAAAAAAAAAAGTTTTGACTTTAGTATCTTATAGTAATAATAATCATGTGGCGTATACTAGGGGTGGCAATCGAGTCGTGTTCGTGTTGACATATTCGGGTTCGCAGGTTGGCGGGTTGAAATAACCTCAACCCAAACACAACCCATTTATTAATCGTGTCAAGAAGCTCAACCCTAACCCAGACCTGCATAACACGTGTAACCCGTTTGTGACCCGTTTAAGTAAATAGGTCAAGTAGTGAATAAGATTTGTGGTTTGTTTATTTAACTAGCTTAAATGCAAAAATGATATAAGGATCTAAAATATGATAAAAATAACATACAAATAACTACACGACAATTTCAATGATATTTGAGTTATAAGTTATAAGCGTCAATTTCAATAAAATCTGAGTTATAATCATAAGAACATACCAAAATACATTTAATCCATATCCAACATTAAAACCAAGTTATATATTTTATTTTTAGAGACTTATATACTTAAACGGGTTCACGTGTTGACCTGTTTAACACTTGCTCAACCCAAACACGACCCGTTTATTAAACCGGTTAGACGGGTTGACCTGTTTTTGACCCAAACCTGTTTATCCTCAACCCAAACCTGTTTAACTTCGTGTCGGGTTCGTGTCGTTTATCGTGTCGAGAATTGCCACCCCTAGCGTATACTACAAGCGACACATCATCATTTATAGACATATAAGTCGTAGGTCATGCTTCAAATTAATGTAAAGCTCTTATGTTGCTAATTTGAAAGAGGTCGGTTCTTATCATGATAATGGAGAGTTTGGGATAAGATCGAGATCTATCATGCTTGAGTTTGGCATGCTATATGCAATCCTGAGAAAAAATAGGCATGGGATTTACGTAACTTATGTTAAAAATATTGACGCATGCATGGGATTCACCTCGTGATATTTCTAATTTTCATATTCAAAGTTTTAATTCCATATTGAAAAGTTCATTTCATAAAAGTATCTAATACGTCAACATAACATCTAGTCATCTAGATGAACGTGCTATGTCAAATACTAAACGGCGACTAAAGTTGTTACACAAATGCTCCGTGGTCTTTTAGATCCAAAAAAAAAAAAAAAAAAAAAAAAAAAAAAAAAAAAAAAAAAAAAAATCCATTTCTTTGGTAGGAAGACACAAGTGCTTTTTATGGTTGGGTCATGGGTGTGAACTCGAATAAATCCGTTAATACAAATAATCAAATAAAAACATTATTTTTAGATAACAATTTCTCAACGTTTTATTAATAAAAAATGTAAAATCGCAGTGACGAAGCCAAGATTTTATAGGCAGATGGGCCTAATATTGACATAGAATTAACCGATAGAATGTCGATGTAATAAATTAATATAATTTAGTTTTCTATTTTAAATGCATGGATACTAGGTAAAATAATTTGCATAATATAATTAGAATCTTTTATTCTAAGTTATTTATAAAGCCTTTATATATATATATATATATATATATATATATATATATATATATATATATATATATATATATATAATTTTCATTTAAAATTATACTTGTCTACGAGTATAATCCTCATATCTCAAGTTATTTATAAACTCTTTTTCGTTTTCGGGTAGGCCAACATTTTCTTTTAATGACCAGTTCTAAATCAATAGCATGTAATATATATTAACTTTTACAATTTGGGGTGGGCCTTGGCCAACCCATGTTATAAAGTAGCTCCGTCCCTGTAAAATCGTATTACGTAATAGTTTACGTAACTATGTTTTAGACATAGTTACCTTTGCCGACATCGCATTTTTTTTTGTGGGGGGAGGGGGGTGTAAAAGGGTGTTACACCCGGTAAATTTATTACTTAAAAAAAACAGTTAAGTATAAAGGATGTGAGTAAATCTCACATTTTAGCCCGTTACGTAGACGAAAAACAAACGCACCATTCATGCTTCAAAGCAAATCTATCATAAGAATGCCATACCAAACTTATAAAAAACTAATTAAGTCCAGTATAACCATGAACCTTTATACCATAAGCGTCACAGAATGCCAACAGCTCTTCCATCAATTCTTCACAGTCATCATCATCATCATATGAGTTATCATCATAATTATCTTTCAAAGGCTCGTATAAGCAGTTCCTCCCAGTTTCACCTACACTTTTAGATGCCATGAAGCCTGTTGTTTCATAATAAACCTCCTCCACTTCATTGTCACTATCATCATCATCTACATCACTTACATTGTTCTTTCCAATATTCGAACCAACCACATCTTTGTTCTCCCCAAGAGGCCTCGTCCTCACGGTTGCATCTATATTTTCAACTACCCCCATTATCACCTAACTCATCATGGTTTTCAACCGTCCTAAGAGCATTAAATGGGTTCGAAGTACTTGCCTATTGTCTCGTCGTTTCAGAATTTTTCTTCGTCCCACTTGTACTAGCACAGTTCTTCTCGAAACAGGCTTATATACCTGTTTTGTTGAATTAAGTTGAAATTTGGAACCCATATTAATACCACGCACGGCTCTTTTAGGAGCATGTCAAAAACCATCATTACTCTTCAAATAAGCAAAAACGCATTTAGGACATCAATCAATGCACACTAAGCGGTTCCTACTTAAGCGGTTCCCACCTTGTATTCTACTTTAACCGTATGCAAAGCATCCTCATTAAACTTCAAACTAGGAATAGCAATAACCATTGTCTCCTTTAAGCTCTGATCATCCCTAATATAAATCAATACATGCATGTAATTAAATCGGCTCCATGATTGCATACACATAGAGCTATTGTACGAATCAAACATATTAGGAGTACCTAGTCTAGTAGCAATTGCACTCAACCGGTCTTTCGTAAAAGCATCAATATGAATATCATGGATCTTAACCCAGACTAGAATAGAGCACAAATCTTCTTTCAACTTTGCATTCGAAATCCACTTCTTCAAAATAATAGGAGTAGAGCATATAAATGAAGGTCGATTTTTTAAAGCTCCATTCATTTCATCAGTCGTTGAAAACTTTAAGAAGAATAAACCCTTGGCATTCATCATACCACGAAGAATGCCATATTTATGCCATCCATTCCTAAAATAGGTCTCGATAACCGGACCGGAACTCGATATCTTCCCTATAAAGTAACCGAATAAGCTATTATTGAAGCTTGACTTCAATCTTCTCATTAGATGGTTTACCGGTGTTTAGAGTTCTGAAACTCACCTTTCGTTTAGTAGACTTAGTACCCGAAAATATAGGAAAATGGATCGGGGCAGGTTGCGGTTCCTCAATTCCTTTCGCGACTTCATTTTCCACAAACAAAACTTGATGAGCAACACCATTTTTTTTACCAAAGACGCATGATCGTACGTTCTTTTAGTCTTATTGTCACCCGTATTACCACAAGCAAAGATAGGGATGTTCGCAGAACCCCATCACTCTCTTTAGTACACCCACCAAGACTTATGACCTATTTAGGTTTTAACGGTTTCCCATAATCTCCTAATAACATAAGTTTTCGTTGTAGCATTAGACTTTCGAAGTCACGAATCTTAGAAGCTAAATCATTACCTATATTACCAGGGTAATGTACCCTTTTACCCCTAAAAAAATCATTACCTATTATATCTGAAACCCTAAAACCCTCACTATCTCTCTTATCCCCCATCAACATAGGTTGTCAATCAAGCCTAACCGACCCTCAAAAAAGCAACCAATCAGTACCTAATTGAAAACCCACGATTGTTAAACATGCCCTTATTCAAAACTAGCAACACAAGTAAAAATTGGTCAACACGAGTCCTTAATCATAATATATGTACATGTCACGTCTAATGTATCCCAATATCAATATTATATCATTCAATAATCAATCAAACACACGAATGATTAGGAGAAATCAATGTTGCAAAAATCATGAATCGGTAGTTGGGCGGTTGACCACCTTGCATCGATTAATCGGTTAAGACGGGATTAATCGGCCAAGACGGGATTGGCATTTCCTGCAAGTTTTGAATATTTCTGGAGACCAAACTAACGATCTTAATTGATTCTAAGCCTATTATGTTTTCAAACTTTAATAAAAGGCTCCAATTCTGATTATGAGACACATTGTGTGTTATAAGTGAAATAAATGATCCGCAAATTAAGTAGAATGCCTAAATTATTAGTTTTTTTTAAAGTTGACCGATTAGTCCAATTTGACCGATTCGGCCGATTTTTGACCGATTAATGGCTAATTTTTGCCTAGACCGATTTTTACACCGATTTTTAAAATTCTACAAGGTACGAGGCCGATTACCAATTAATCGGTGATTAATCAGCCGATTCGGCCGATTTTTGCAACATTGGGAGAAATAAATAAATAAAATGAAAGAAACTGTCACACCTCGCCAAGGCGGAAACGCGAGTGTGTAACTTCATGGATATCATCACAACACATGGTGTCTATATAGAGAATAACTACATACAATAAAAATGGCAAAGTATAGACACAAAGTGTCATAACAATACCCGAAAG
>JARVZY010007851.1:0-7500 GCA_030686995.1 Artemisia argyi | reverse complement strand
AGAAGACATTATTAATCAATGCCAAATGTTATACCACAAACAACAAAAATTAAGATACAGAAGATCATTAATATCATTTCGTACATAATAGCATAGCAATAAGTCAATAATCATGCTTTTTTTCTTTTTCAAAACTTGAGGATTATGGTGAATATATACAAAGTGAAACTGAATATAATAATAATCAGAATCTATATTTGAGCTTTTTCTGAAAACTTTCTTTATAAATCTTTTGAAGCGTGTTAACATTTCCATTTAAGTCGTTTTCTAGATGTAAAGTATTAAAAGCACATTGATAGGTTGTTAAACCATTAACAATAATATAATGTGATGATGGATACAACAAATTATGCGAAACTAAAGAGAAAAAGCAAAGATTCATATATTGACTGCTAATGTGAATATGCAAGTTCGTTAAGCATCGTGCGACTTTGATCATACTTCAAGTTTTAAAAAACATGATTAATCCACTATTTCAACTATGAGAGATTTGTAAAAAAAGTAACACACCTTCTTTTCAACTCATAATCGTCTTTACAAGATTCTCATGCTACTAGAATGCGAATCACACTGAGTTTGTTTATTACCATCGATTCTAAATTGATACGTTATTCCTTTTTCATTTGCTTTGAGCGTTGATTCGTTTTATCTTATTTGATGTTAGTTTATCGATTAAGGGTAAATTTCGAGCACAACATGGCTACAGTACGTTCAGAAATTGAGAAAGCTGTCTTTTCTTTTTATTCTGCAATTGATTGATTTTATTAACACAAAATTTGGTTCAAATATATTGTCGAGCTCTTCCTTTAACCTCAGTAGACCGAGAACCGATCGGAACCGAGAACCGAACCGAGAACAGAACCGAAACCGAACCGGAACCGAACCGAATTTTAGAACCGCGGTCCGGTTCTCGGTTCTTCTTTTTTGGAAATTGCGGTTCTCGGTTCGGTTCGGTTTAGAACCGCGGGTATCGGTTCCGAAACCGAAGAACCGCTTGACAATACATTGCTATAGACTATAGTTGTGATTTTATCTGAAATTTCTTTTACCAACATTTGTCAACTTTTTGTAAGTTCAAATTTCCACGCAAGATTTAATTTTCGTAAAAATAGCTTTAACAATTCATTTTTGAAATAACAATTTTTTTTTTCAGTTTAAACAATTTGTCACAAGTTATATGCTAACAATAAACGAGTATAATGATTTTAGTAGCATAAAACTAAAAAGACTTGTAAATACAGACTAATCTTATCGAACACTAGTAATTACTAATCAATAAATAAACACAACACAACAAATTACACACGAACAATTAACAAAAAAGCTTTATTTCTTAACATAGAAATTAACATATTCTCTTTAGCAATTTGAACTTGAGTTACATTTCTTACAAAAAGTTTGTAACAGATTCTACTAACATTTCAGAGCTTGTTCACTAAGTTATATATACTATCAATTTTAATTTTACATGTTCATTGATTAACAAACAAACATGTTATCTGTTTTTTAGTAACTCGATTAGTATATTCACAAAATGGTAGCAAAAATAGAAAACATACCAACACCAAGATTTTCTCTCCATGACAAACAAGCTCGAAGTTGCTTAGCAGCTTTCTTCACTATGTATTTGTTGAATGTAGCATGGTATAAAATGTGTTGAAAGAAATACATATATCACAATTCACCTAATTAATTACGACCAAACATCCCGTTGAAATAAATGCATTTTTCTTAAAAATTGCGGTTCCAATCGGTTAGACCCGCAAAGAACCGAACCGGACCGAGAACCGAACCGGAACCGAGACATGTTACTCGGTCCGGTTCTCGGTTCCTCGGCCATCCGTTTTTCGGTTCTCGGTTCTCGCGGTTCCGGTTCGGTTCCGCGCGGTTCCGGAACCGCGCTCACCCCTAAACCTCAGCGAACTTATTGTTCTATGTTGTCCAATACACCAATGCCTAGTGTGAATTTAAGGATTCTATTATAACCGAAAAGATTACCTTAGTCAAGTGATTCATGGTCCAAAAGAAAAAGTTGTTTTCAAAGACAACTTTTGTTGGTGTATACTCTTTAATATGTATTAAAGACCGTTAACATCTCGATATAGCTTTTAAAATATTCCAATTTTACAATCTCGCTATGTAAAAATGAGTAATTTTTTCATAAAATCTTAAAAGGCATGAGATCTTAAGTAAGATCCGTATTTTACCATAAGATCGTAAGATCGATCTTGATCTTACTTCCTTTAATTAACTAACTAACAAATTATAAATGAATGAATTTTGTTAATGTAAAATAATAAAGTAGATGTAGATAATTATAAATTTATAAGAGTAAAAGATATAGATATTTATATTAAAAGATTCAGCGTCCTTAATCACCGATTATAGATTTTAGTATTTTAAATCATTACATGTTGCATTTTCACAGTGTTATTGCTTTGAGAATTCTTCTTTCTTTATGAATTTGCTATACAATCAACTTTAAATAAAAATTACCAGACATATAAGATATTTTTTGAACATATTTCGATCTTGATCCGATCTTACGAGTTACGAGTTACGATTCAAATCTTACAAAGACAAAAACAATCAAGTTGGATCTCGATCTTAACTGTCTTGGACTTCTGGATTTTGAAATATTGACATTTTAGCATGTGAGTTGTCCATTTCAACAAAGCCAATTGCTTTGTCTTCTTTATACACTACAAAGTACAAATGCTGTATTCCATATTCAAATCTTAGATTTCATGATTGATAAAGATAAGCTTAATTGGTGCAAAGATTATTATCGTAACACTACAAAATTTGTGACATTTGCTCACTAATTCAAGAGTGAGCAAAAGATAAGAAAAGAGTTATTAAAAACCATTTTGTCAATTCCCACTAAAAAGAAAATAGTCACTACTGAAGTCATCACTAAAAGTCTATCCTTACACTATATTTAGTAAGCAAAAGGGTCAAATTTTTAGTGACTATTCTCTTTTAGTATGGAAAGGGTGTCAACTTCTTTTACACCAAAGCCTATCTAAAATGTTTTAGCCACTTTCTTTTACAACTAATAGTGAGCAAAGGTTCACTTTTAGTGACAGAATGATTAGTGAGTAAAGCTATTCATAAATGATACACTTTTTGTATCCCCAAATGATTCAAAACAGAAATATTTTCCAGAATTGGTTTTCCAAAAATATTTTCCGAATACCATATTATATCAAATTCAAAACAGAAATATTTTCCAGGTTCTATACACAATAATCTCATTCCTCAGCATATAGCTCGTAATCATAATCGGATCTAAAATATAAATACTACAATATCAACACATAGAAAAATCTCGTATGTTTGAACAAACAAATCTGTTGCTGGTTATGATTTACAGGAAATGAATATCTTCAGATTTGCACGTGACATGACTCATTTGGCGACTGTCCTCGTCTTACTCCTCAAACTGTTACATAAGAAAGTAAAAGCGAAAAGTATTAACCAACTTCATATCGATTAAATCAAACAAATAGGACATAAAGAACAATTACATGTTTATGTATGGGAATCCTTAAAGATAAAGTTCTAGAATTTGATGTGGATCACTTTTAGTATAAACACGTAATTTGATATGGGTCACTTTTACAGGTTTATGTATGGGAACAATTACAGGTTTACACATATAAAAATCTCATATGTTTGAACAAACAAGTTGGACCTGATTATTGTGACGTTTGATTAAAACTGACCCATTAAATCTAATAGCATGATATGGGTCACTTTTAGTATAAAACTGTAATTGTTTATAAACTTACACGTACTAATTGTTTATGGTAAACTAACCCATTCAAACAGACCATTCAAACTAATTTATACCTGTCTTGTCCCAGCAGGTTCTGCATTTTCAAGCCCCCCTTAAACTGAATTCCAAATTTCCTTAGTTGAGCATCCTCTCTCTTGAGTCCCTTCAATGTCTGCACCAATCACACAATCACAAAAACAATAAAACTCAGATTGCGCTTAAAAAGTCACCAGTGAGATAACTATGACCAAAATCAAGACAAAGATAAAAAGCTATGATACAGTACATTCTACCACATATAGTATGCACAGGCCACAGACTCCTATTGGTGTTAGACCTAATAGCTTTTTGCGTTACCACCTTCTAGTATATTAGATTATTAGCAGATAACCCAATGATTATTAATAATTCCAAAAATACAAATTCAAGAAAGACCAACTTCGACATTTATATGAAAAGGAGGCAAGCTTTTGTTCTGAAATTAGAATCTATGTTTGAGTGCGCTTGAACATGCATACAAGGATATACACTAAACATACTGAAACTTAACAAATCATTATTGACATTGATGCATATACTATTTATACCTAATTTGTCAGCGTATAAAGAAGAACCACTCAGATTCAATCGTCGACTATTAGTTTTCTTGAAGGGACTAAAAGGCAAGGCATAACCAAAAAGACCAAGAAACATGTGTAGTTGAGTGAAAGTGCTAACATGAAAACCCTTATGTGCAGTACAAGATTCATAACGTGTTCACTAGCAGATTCATGTGATGCCAGATTTGAGCTCTACTGCCTTGGCAAACTCTCACGAGTCACGTGTCGACTCTAACATGTCGAGTCAGTTTACCACCAAAACAAAATGAGGCGATTCATACCTTGACTCTTAAATGACTTTGATTCTTACTAGTCATTAATAATAGGAATTCAATGAAAGTGATTATAGCAACTTCAAACAGCAACACACAAATCAAACAGTAATTTCTACACAACTTGCTATTACAACAAACTTCCAAATTACGATTATTCAACATTATAACACATTTCAAAACACACATCTAAACACCCCCTATGACTAAAAACATATAGTCTACAAACTACAAAAGAATAATAATAATGGTATTACCTGTCTACAAAAGAAGTCAGTTCATTGATAAAAGTAATAAATGTTAAAGAATCTGATGTAGTGGGTATCAATCCTAAAAGGCATCAAGTTTCTACAACTACAATCGCTTTTTAATGGTTTTGAATTCTGATAGACTAGTGGATCATTTACATAGATGAACTGTTTTCAAGATTTAAATTGGCTATTCTTTCAAAAAATCTCACAGTCAAAGTGCAAAACTCATAATGCAGTTTAAAATGTCAATATGTTAATTTCTTGAAAATGATTTCTATGTGAAACATGCAAGAATTTTCTTCTTAACCAAATCTTCAACCAGCACATAACATACAATCAAATGCATTACAACAATCAACAACAACCTAATCTTCTATAATCAAAACCACAATGCATCCCAATAACTATGGCATTGTAAATGTGTAAGGGAAAGAAGTATACCTGCCACTCAGAAAGTAGATTTCCAGTTAAATCGAGCTCCTTTAGATCTGCAAAAATAGACACAGAATATTAAAGCAATCTAAACACCTCAAAAAATGATCAATCATAAGTGGGTTGAATTAAGGAGCTTTCTAGTTTCTACATATAATTGGGTTACTGAAACAAACTAATCCAATGACTATTCTACTCCTTTGGGCTTATTAAATAAATCAATCTGAACCAACTATACAAAGACTCTTTCCAAAACGATTCATGTCACTTACGTGGATCCACTCCCCTAATTGTGTACGCTAAAGCAACAAACTAATCATATCTTACATAATTGGTTGACTTTCTATTGGCATAGACTATATAATTGCCTTAGAGCCCACTGATACATACGCTAGATGAAAAGGTTACCCATGTTCCCTGGCACGTTGAGAACCAAACTTCCTTCCCCTGATAGCGTGCTGTGTTATCCTACCTTTTGGGAACTTGTCTTAATGTTTCTTACTCCACCAGTCCATAAATCTTTTTAAATAAGTAGGTGCTAAAACATACCAACACTAAAGACATATCACAATTATGACAAACATGTGGCTTCATAAGACCAGGGTGAATATAGGTTTCTTTTACCAAAACAGAACAAAAAACCATATTTCTAAAGTTTATGGATATTTAATGAATAATCCATAAATAACCAGCAACATTAATTTCTGAAACCTTAATTCTTTCAAAGCTGGTACACAGGCAGGTGCAGAACGTCACGGTTGTACAAAACTGAAGTTATAAGTGGAATCATGGCAGCAGTTAACTGATGGATATCGTTTGTGATTGATGCTAAACCGTCAACTTATAATGACCAAAGAATGGTCAACAAAGTCAAAGAGCCTAGACCAATGCTTCCAGGTAATAAAGGGTATCACCAGGTCGTTATGTCCCGACGAGGTGTGGATTGTGCTTTAGCGTACTTGTGATCGGGTGATTATTCACAGAAAAGGGTCGTGGTAAGAATTATTTGAGAATTATGAAATTAAATAGCTTAGGAAAGCTATGTGATTGATTACTGGTATTGAGATTAAGAAGATCTGAGCTAAAACCTAAAAACGTACGTTTTAATTAAAAACGTACGCAGACGAACGAAACAAAAAGTACAACTGATGGACGGAAAAGGTTACAAGTGTGAAATTAATATTTTTACAATCCTAAAAAATAAAGAAAATTTTAAGAAAAAGAAAAATTATTTTTACACTATTTAATTATTATTTATTAATTAATTACTAATTATCTATTTATTAACTAATTAAACTAATTAGAATTATTAAAAATACTAAAAAGACTTAGAAAGTTAAGAACAATTTTACAAATCTAATTAACCATCATGGGAATCCTAAAAAATTATAAAAAGTTGATTTTATGTATTTTTAAACTAATTTACTAATTATTAATCTAATTATTAATTAATTACCAATTAAACTAATTAAATTATAAAAAATAGAAAATGAACAATACAAATTCTAGAAAAATTTATAAAAATGTTTTAACTTAAATAAAATTTAGAAAAATTATAAAAACTAGGTTATACTTTATAAAATCTAATTATGCTATTTAATTACTTAATATTAATTAATAATTAACTAAACTAAAATTAATTCTAAAAACCAATAAAAGACGAAATAAAAATCTGGAAAAATTTCTAGAATTACTTTAACCTAAAAGAGAATTACTAAAAATATAAAAATGATATATTGCTTATAAATAAGCTAAAAAGAAAATTAAAATGATAATTTCTATTAAATAGAAGCTATCACTATAATTAAAGTTGGTTTTTTTGGTTTTTTCTTTTTCCAAACTGATTATACACTAAAAACTAACACTTTTTATGAAAACACTTTTGATGTAACCCAGAAATAAGCACTGTGAGTGCTTATTAGTCCACTCAGTTGACTTTTGTTGACTGTGGATGGAATTAAGCTCAAATGGAGAGTGTGGGGTCCACAATGGTAAAAATAGGTTTCTCTGAGTTGTTTGATCAATGATAAGCAAGTTTTACTCAAATAAGGTGGTTGATTAAGCCACAAGACACAAATAAGCAGTTGGCTTATTGTGATTCTGAGACAGAATGGGGACAGAGTTTCAATCCAAAACCAGGTGGGGTCCACTGGTCTAATGGTCAA
>JARVZY010000806.1:0-21771 GCA_030686995.1 Artemisia argyi | reverse complement strand
AGCCGGCTCGACATAGGAGTGAAGTAGGCGCTTATAGGATTGGGGAAGTAAGTACGCCACCCCATGAATGGTATTAAGGAATACAATCCATCATCCACGCAACTGTAACAAGCAATTAACCTGTAAAAGATATCTAGGGAGTAGTGAAACCTAAGTAAACACGATTCTCCCATATATTGCTCACACCACTAGTTTAATTTAGTTTATTTTCATTTTTAGTATTTTATTCTGATTGCATCTTAGTAATTGGGTTAGTTGACTAGCAACTAATTCCGCCCAACTCCTTCAAAACTGAGATTTTTAATTGCTTTTATAAAAATATAAAAATACAAAAAGAATCATCCCTCATCTCTAGACCTAGTCTTTAGGTTTTCTAATCCTAGCGACACTATTCCTAGCTGAACGATCAATCCCCCGGTACTTGTCACTATACTATACTACAACGATCAGGTACACTGCCTGGTGGGGGTTGTAAGCTTCTCGAGATCCCTCGAGAGGTAAAGCCTGGTGCAATCCCCACGCATCAGGGTACTTTCCTCCAAATGTATCGTCCTCATCTATGAGTGTAGCAAACTCTACCATAACTGATGCAGCAAGCACTACCAATCTAAAGCCCAAAAAGAAAAAGTTTGTCCCTGGTTCATCTCTGGCTAATGAGCTTTCACATGCTTTAACTCAAGCCCTGGAATCAGCAATACAGAACATGAAGTGGCCTGCTCCAAGAAAAGAGAGACCTCCCAAGCAAGTTCTTGGCCTGGCTTGCCCAAGGAAGCAAGCTTCTTTTGATGACAAAAGAAAGACTGCTCAAAAGGGAAAGCAGAGCTGTGAGGGCAAAGGAAAAAGCCTATGGAGTAGGGTGTGTGGGGCTTGGTAGTAGGTTGTGTTGTGGTAGTTGTCAGTGTGTCTTGTTAGTGTCTGTGATTCAACTTTGTTTGTGTCATGTTGGTCTGTATCATGATGGGACTGTAACCTTTATTTGAATAATGAATAAAGTACTTTTCTTTTGAATGATACATGTAGCCTCCCCTCAAATAATGACTAACTACTAATGCCTCCCCTCAAATAATTACTAACTACTAATGCCTCCCCTCAAAAGTAGCTTAATTATTAATCATACCAATACTCATAACTAAAAAAGTAAATCTTGAAACATCAAAGCCCTTTGTGAGTAGGTCTGCTACATTATCATCAGTATGGACTTTAACCACATTGATAAGCCGATGCTCATAGCAGTCTCTAATAAAATGATGCCTAATCTGAATGTGCTTTTTCTTGGAGTGATAAACTGGATTCTTCACAATACAGATAGTACTCTCATTATCAATGTTGATAGGAGTATTTTTGAAGTTGAATCCATAATCCAAAAGCTGATTTTGCAACCAAAGTACTTGTGCACAACAACTTGCAGCAGCTACATACTCTGCTTCTGTGGAAGATGTTGCTGCAATTGTTTGCTTTTTGCATTGCCATGAGACTAACCTACTTCCAAGGTACTGACACCCTCCAGTTGTGGATCTTCTGTCATAGTTATCTCCAGCATAGTCACTATCTGAAAAGGCTTCTAGATGAAAAGGGGACTCCCTAGGATACCATAATCCTAGCTTAGGTTGTTGCCTAAGGTACCTAAAAATCCTTTTGACAGCATTCAAGTGTGATACCTTGCGATCGACTTGATGTCTTGTACATAAACACACAGCAAAAGTAATATCAGGCCTAGATGCAGTTAAATACATGAGACATCCAATCATAGACCTGTATAATGTGACATCAACTGCTTCTCCTTCTTCATCTTTTCCCAAAGGTTTGTTAGTATCCACAGGTGTAGATGTAGGCTTGACAGTTGTGAAATTGAATTTCTTAAGAATATCTACAACATACTTATCTTGACATATATAGATTCCACTGCTTGACTGTTGCACTTGAAGTCCCAAGAAGAATGTTAATTCTCCCATTGAACTCATCTGAAACTCTTTTTGCATAAGATCTTCAAATTCCTTCTCCATAGATTGCTTAGTAGCACCAAAAATGATATCATCTACATAAACTTGGACAAGCATGATATCCTTCTTATCACTTTTGATGAACAAAGTCTTGTCAATAGCTCCTCTCCTATAACCATGCTGTAATAGAAAATTTGAGAGTCTTTCATACCATGCTCTTGGAGCTTGATGAAGGCCATACAGAGCCTTGATAACCTTGTAGACTTTGTTTGGGTGTGCAGGATCTTCAAAACCAGGAGGCTGTTTGACATAAACTTCTTCTGTGATAGTGCCATATAGAAAAGCACTTTTAACATCCATTTGGTATACAGGAAATCCCATATAAGATGCAAAAGCCAAAAATAGCCTTATGGCTTCAATCCTTGCCACAGGAGCAAAGACTTCATCATAGTCTACTCCTTCTTCCTGTCTATATCCTTGAGCCACTAACCTTGCTTTATTCTTAATAACATTCCCTCTTTCATCTGTTTTTACCCTGAAGACCCATTTTGTGCCAATCAGTCTCTTACCATCAGGTAAATCACATAAAACCCATACTTCTTGAAGTTTAAACTGTAAGTGTTCTTCTTGCATAGCTTCAACCCAACTCTCCTTGGCTAACGCTTGTTTTATATTCTTAGGTTCTTCTTGAGACAGAAAATAAGCAAATAAACACAATTTCTTATTCTTGTGATTCACCATGTTTTGCTTGTAAATAAAGCTAAGTAAAGAAGTATGTTGTTGAGACATATTCTTAGCTTTAGTTCTTGTGAGCACTCCTAAAGCTGAGGGTCCAATAATCTTGCTGACAGGATGATCTTTGTGAATTCTTAAAGTAGGAGTTGGTGAGACTTCAAGATTATCTTCCAAATTAGTAAGATCAGGATCTTCGTTAGAATCTGAGAAAATGCCTTCTTGTTCCAGTTCATCATCAGTGTCTTCTAAAGTAAGCTTGTTTGGATCATCATCAGTATCTTCTAAGGCAGGCATGTTTGGATCAATCAAATCACCAGTATTTATCCTATTTGAAGTATCCAAGGGTTGAAAAGTACTTTCAAATGGATCAGCAGTACTTTGGGGCAAAGTACTGTCAGTGCCTTGAGCCTTCTTCTTTGCAGCTTCATAAGCTCTCCTTTGATCATCTTCATAGGACTTAGCCATTGTTTCTTGAAAAAGCATCCTACTAAGTTCATCTTGGATGGCTTGGTATTCATCAGATATTGTGGTCTTTGGTGGAGCCGTACTTTGAGGATCAACAGTACTGTGAGGTTCAACAGTACTTTGAGGCTCAGAAGTACTTTTCTTCTCATCATTGACTTTATCATTAGTCTCATCTTCAGATCTTAAATTAACATCATGAACAATGTACTGTGCTTCTTCTTCAGTGGGAGCAACTTGATTTTCTTCCCTAACAGGTACATAATTCATAGATGAAGACATTAAATCAAGATCAAACATCCAATCAGGACCTTTACCTTTAGAATTTTCTTGCTCTTCTAGAAAATCAACATGAAGACATTCTTGAACCTTCTTTGTAGCCCTGTTGTACACTCTGAATCCTTTGCTATTGGTACAATATCCCAATAAGTATCCTTTATCTGACTTCCCATCAAATTTGCCCAAATTGTCAGCAGTGTTCAAAATAGTCAGGGGACATCCAAAAGGTTTCATAAACTTGATGTTAGGCTTCTTTCCCATGAGTAACTCATAAGGTGTCTTCAGCTGAGGTTTTGTCACTGATACTCTGTTCAACACATAACAAGCAGCACTTACAGCTTCAGCCCAAAATGGAACAGGTAATTGGGAGTCTGCAAGCATTGTCCTTGCTGCTTCTATTAGAGTTCTATTCTTTCTTTCTGCAACTCTATTTTGCTGAGGAGTTCTGGCAATACTGAATTCTCTTTTAATTCCTTTCTTGGCACAAAAGTCATCCATTAGCTGATTCTTGAACTCAGTCCCATTATCACATCTAATGCCTCTAACTTTGAGTCTTAACTAATTTTCAAGTGCTATTATAAGATCATGAATAGCATCAAAAGTTTCATCCTTGAAACATAAGAAAAAGACCCAACTAAATTTGTTACAATCATCTGTCACAACCAAACAGTACTTCTTCTTGTTCAAACTAACAACTGAAACAGGTCCAAATAGATCCATGTGCAGCAATTCCAAAGGCTCTCTAATGGTTTTCTCTTCAATCTTCTTACAGGAAGCCTTGTGCTGTTTACCCTTTTTGCAAGCAAGACATGAGTGATCATTCTTGAATGTTTTAGAAGGTAAACCTCTAACTAAATTTCCTTTGACCAGCTTATTGATGTTTTTGAAATTTACATGCCCCAGTCTTCTATGCCATTGATGTGCTTCTTCCATTGTTGCTCTTGCAATCAAGCATGTTGCTCTTTCAGCAGAATTGATGTTCTTCAAGTCTATGCTATACACATCATTAGTTCTTGGTGCTCTCAGCATCACCAAGTTTCTATCTTCTAACTTAAAATCAGGAGAAAGTATAAGACATTCTGTGTCTAAGAATAACACAGGATACTTCTTATCAAAAATCTGAGAGACTGACAAAAGATTGAATTTAAGCTCCTTCACATATCTAACATTCTCAAAATCATTGTTTCCTGTCTTAATAGTTCCTTTGCCAGTAATTCTTCCTCCATCAGGATCATTCCCAAATGCAACTTTTCATCCAAAATAAGCTTTAAAATCTGACAAGAGCTCCTTTTCTCCTGTCATACTCCCAGAGTAACCACTATCAACAATAAGATGATCTTTAAGCTCCTCTTCTGGGTTGCCCTGCATACACATGAAAAAGGTTAGTTTCTTTTAGGAATCCAAGCCATTACTGACTTGTGTTCCCCTTGTGGAGTGACATACTCAAATTCTTTGAGTATGTAATCACCACTTTCTTTGAAAACATGATCAATAATTAGGGTTTTTGTTTCCAAAACTTTTGGTTCATTCTTATCAATTTTCCATTTTTCACCCTTAACCTCTAAAAGTATTGGTTCTTCCCCAACAGTACTTTCTTTCTTAACCCATTTAGTTGTAACTTTTAGAGTTAGATTCTGTGTTCTAGCATCTTTTCTTGTGTTGTAAGGCCTTCTAGGTTTATAGTAATTGAATCTCCTAGGTCTTACACTTGAGTGTCTGCTAGCAGCACCTTGGTTAGGGAACTTTCTATCAGTACTTTGAGAAGGTACTGTGGGTTTGGAGAATGATCTTTTCTGATGAAGGTACCTATAGTCTTTTGAGAAATTGCTATGGTTAACCCTATTTGTGTAATTCCAAACTGGTTTGTTATCCCTTGGCTTATTCTCCCTGTGACTTTGATTTGCAGACCTGGTCCTTGGGTATTTGCTTAAGTATTCTGAGTGATAATCACAGCCCTTAATCAAATGGTGAGGACTATAATATACATAACAGACCTTTGGACCAATATCCCCAAATCCCTTTCCAAAAGGTTTTCTAAAATTAGCAGTATTTTGAAAATATTTCTTTGGAAATACTGCTGAGTGATCAGCAGTACTTTGAAAAGTGTTTGAACGTACTGCTTGTTTTGAAAACTTTTGCTCATCAACCCTAGGTGCTTCAACAGATTCTCCTAAAGTTTTAGGATTTGCTTGACTTTTAAGCTTTTTCCTAAACTCTAGGTTATCTACCCCATAACAAGAGACATCTTTCCTAGGTGGTTGAATACTACCTGGGGGATTAGGAACTGCATTGTATCCCTTGTCATTCTTATATTCAGGAGGTGTTGGACTAGGGGATTCCTCATCACTATAAGTGTTTTCATCTAAACTTATGAATTCTTCATCACTAGTTGAGGTATCTACTGTAAGATTTAGTTCCTTACTTTTAAATGGAATACCTTCTATGCTATCATTATCATAACCTAGGCCAGTTTCAATGTTTGATGTTCTTTGCTTTTCAACAAATTGAACATGTGACAGACCTGATTCATTCCAGACAGCAAGTTTTTCTAACAACTTATCTCTCTCAGTAGTAACTTTCTCTAGTTCAAACACCTTACATCCTAGTTTCCATTCACTCAACTTTACTTGGTACTCTTGTTGCTTATATGTTTTAGCCCATGCTACTTCATTGTTTTCATGTGTAATTATTTTGTCCTCCATTGACTCTAAGGTCAATTGGTAGCCAGCTATCTCAGGCCTAGCCCTTTGAAATTTTTCTCTTTCAGCTACATATTCACTAAGTAACTTTTGATACATATCATTACACTTAGAGCATACCTCAGAGATAGTGGATGAACTTGGTGAAGTAGCTACCATAGCAAGCTGAACAAGATCTTCTTTAAACTCCATGCTCCAATCAAAGCTTCCTAGACTATCTCTTGACTCCAAAGCAGCATATCCAGGCTCTTCATCAAAAGCTGTGCTCCAGTCTTCCAATGCAACCATTGAATAGGTTACAGGTTCATCATCAAACTCATTGGACCTATCAATCTCTGACAGATTCTCTTGAGCAACCAAAGCTTTTGGTTTTGGTTCAGTAATAGGAACCTCTTTTCTTTCAGTCTTGGGTTGTTCAATCATCTTGTTTGTTTGATACTTTGCAAATTTGCATTCCCTTGCAAAGTGACCAGTCCTTTGACAATTGAAGCACTCAATTTTGGACTTATCAAATGTTATTCCCTGCTTAGCTGTGAAGTTGATGCCTCTTCCTATCTTATTCACAAACTTCTTGATCCTTGTAGTGATCATGGCAACTTTCCATATGATATCAATCTCTTCGAAAGCATCATCATCTATTTGCAAGACATCCTCTTGATAGGTTACAGGTAGAGATGCTTGTTGAGCAAAGAATGAACATAGAACATCATCTGAGGTGGGGGTGTTTGATGGTGATGAAGTGGTAGTGACCATAGTTGTACATGGAACCTGAGTTTCAGTCACAGTACTTTGGACAGGATAAGCAGTACCTTTATTGGAAGTACTGCTTCTGTTTTCAGATGATACAAAAGCAATGTTTTGGGGTTTCTGATGTGTGCTTGATCCTGTAGTACCATTCATCTCATGCTCATACACCTTCAGATTGTTGTAGAGATCATCAAATTCCATTATGTCCAAACCTGGTTGTCCTCTGATCATAGTAGCAACTACATGCCATGCTGATGGCAATCTTCTTAAGAACTTCAAATTAGCATCTTCAACTGATGCCTCAGTTCCATATAGTTCTAGCATACTCAGAAGATTTTGGAATCTTTCATAAGCAGAATCAAGATCTTCTCTTTCACCAACAGTGAAAGTTTCAAATTGTTGCTTCAACAGGTTCCTGTGCATCTTCTTGGAAGCATCATTACCTCCAAACTTTTTCTTAATTGCAGCCCATAGTTGTTTTGCATCCTGAGCATCATGAAACTTCAGTAGGTGTCCATCAGGAATAGCAGACAGTAATATGTTGAGAGCTTTGTCTTGATTTCTCTTTGTAGCAGCTGGGATGGTTAGTTTAGGTGGTTTAGGTTGTCCTGGGAGATCTACTGGTTCTTCAAGTACCATATTGCCATTGACAATCACATCCCATAAAGCATGGTCTGTGATGGCAATGTACTGCCTCATCTTCATGGCCCATAAGTCATATTCTCCCTTCTTGACAATGGGAATTCTAACAGCAGTGATTGATGGAGCAGGTGCAGCCTCTGTCGACATCTTGAAGGATTTGTAGTATAATCGGTTTAAAGGTTTTTCTTCTTAATCAGAGTTTCCAACACAAGCTCTGATACCACTTGTTGGATCGATATACTCTGATCAAACTACTTTGTAGCTTGTAAGGGTTTAATAATATTAAGTAAACTCAACACTATTAATATTGAAACACTGTTTGACCTTGTAAAGTATGCGTAATCTACTAACACAAAGCTTAAGAAGAACTTTTACATTAAACCAAACTTGAACCTGCTTTGTTACACAGATTCACTAACAATCCCTAACTATTACCGACTTATAAAGCTCTAAGACTCTTAGAACTTCGACTAAAACATATATCCCTAATACCATCATAAGGCTCCTTATATAGATAACCTTAAGTCGGTTTACATCATATATCTTGAACGACAAGTAATTATCCCTAACTAATTCTAGAATATTCGTACAATATTACATAATAATCCTTTAATCAATATTGCAATTAAGTCCTTATACTCTTCGAAGTACTTTAAACAATCTTCAATAAACAGCAGTACTTTGACTTTGATCTTCAATCAGCACTTTGACACAGCAGTACTTTGAAATACAGAAGTACCTTGATCTTTTATATCCCAGCACACAAACACACACTTTGTCACTCGCACTCTCTCTCTCCTATACCTAACTCACACTTACTCGCATCCACAAGAACTCTCGTATCACAGATTTTCTTGCCTATTCTCACAATTTCGTGCAAAAAGTAAGATGTCAAATCTATTCTAAATGATGTTTTACATATGCTTAATTTTTACTGTTTTATACCCAATTGGGTTGCTAGGGCTTAGATACCAAAAATGCGTAGGTTTCACTATTAAGTTTAAATTGTGGTGTGTTAGGGTTAAAACTTGTGGTTAGATGACTGAGATAGACCGTTTGATCATCAATTTGATAGAAAAATGGGTTTTTAAACGGTTTGAATTGGTTAAAATGGGCTGATTTTGGGAAGAAGATGAACAGTTCTCGATGCGACATCGTATTGGATGCGATACGAGACTTTAGAAAAGAGGCAAAAAGTGCATTATCTATTATTTAAAAAATCCGAGAGTTTTAACTGCGATGAAAATTTTCTTTGCATCGCGGGTAAAAGCTCCGCGATATGAGCCTTTCTAAAAGTCATGCGATGGCTTGCCATCCTGTTTTCAATACGAATGTTTTGGGTCCGAAACTTTATGCGATGGCTTACCATCACATCTAGTTTGGTCCGCGACACCTGAGTCACCTTCAATGCGGAATTGACTTTCATTGACCATTTGCCCGCGATACCAAATATTGCGAAGCTTTTTCACCCACTTATACAAAATGTTACTCTGCCAAAAAAATTTAAAATCTTTGCAAAACTTTTATAAATCATGCATTTATATAAAGTTTTTCAAACATTTTAAAAAATTTTGACTATATAACAAACAATGATCAAAACATTCTTTCTAAAGTTAAGACAAAAATTGATCTTAATGAGTTTTCAAAAAGCCAAAATGATTGTACAATCTACACAAGCATTTTTCTCAACTTGTTTTCATCAAATTGAATCTGTTATCATTCTAAAGACTAAATGAAAACTTTTGAGACATAAAATATTTCATATGATTTGTTTTTATTGATAATTACACTAGGATTGTATCACTATTATTGCCTTAACAAGACTATGTGATGCATATGTTTAATTACTACACTTAGACTTTCTATGATTGCAACATATACGAATACTTTGTGTATATGACTGATTTGATGGATATCTTTACAATATGTTAGTAATTGCCAATACCATGAATAGAATTTCAAACCAATTCATGCAATCACTTAACAGACTTTTCACTCTTAATTGTTTTCATTCAAATGGTTTTGAGACGAATCAACTCTATTTACACTAAGGGTATCTCATCTTCAAGGTAGTTATTAGGGCTAGTTATCACATAAAAACTGATAATGCATCCCTTTAGCTACACAACATAACAGAGTATCCAAGGACTAGATATGTTTTGAGAACTCTCACACTTATGCAACAAAAGCTCTTTTAAGACGTATTACAATTGACTCCACTTAAGACTTCTCATCTTCAAGATGGTTACTAGGACTAGTTATCACCTAAAAGCTGATAATGGAATCCTTTAACTAGCCCACGTAATAGAGAGTCTAAAGTATTGTCAGTCGTTAAGAAATCTTACGCTCATGCAACAAAATTTTCTGTAAAAGTTTTTATTTCCAAAAACAAGGATTCTAGTTTATCTAGAAAACCTTTGATGATACTTTTTCCCAAAGCTTAAAAAGGGTTAGATAAACGTATTTTAAAGCATGAGCATTATAAAATAACGTTTATTCTATACCTTAAACATTTTTTGAAAAAGTATCACAAATCAACAATTTTTTTTTTTGGTGAGGAAAATAAAAACAGAAAGAGAGAATTAAATCGCATGTGTAAAGAAAAGAGCATGCGCTTATGTTATAAAAGCAAGAAAGCATAAGAAAAGAAAAACAAAAAAGAAATATGCTCGAAAAAGAAATGCCAGAGCATATAAAAACAGACAGAGTGAAAAATAAATATTGTAAACTTTATCAAAGATTCTTACATCTTTTATGTCATTTCAGAATCAATCAAAACAATGGCTCAAGAACAATAATAACCACAAGAAGTTCCAGATCATCCTAATGTATCACTACCACAACTCACCTCTGAACAAATCCTTCCCTCCACCAACTATGTCAGACTAGGTGACAACAACTATCTGTTTAATCCACATCAGTTCAACTGTGATCGTCCAATCATCGTTGAAATACTGAAAAATCACCTAATATTCCCTGCTCTCAACAACACTGCAAATAAAATCCCTCAAATTTACATCCAACAAATCTGGAACACAGTGTATGTTGTTCCTAACTCCAAACCCGCAATGCTGAAAGTCACAGTTGACAGATACACAACCACACTTACAAGTGAGTCACTCAGATGTGCACTGAACTTACCGGCAGCAACATCCAACAACAGACACGGGTTTAAGGTTCTACCGGGCAATAACCAAATTCAACAATTCTTTTTGGAACTTGGCTTTGACAAAGACTTAATCAAGCTCATCAGCACTTCTAGTTTCAAGAGAAAATGTCTTCCAGGCTTATGGCAACTATGTTCTCTATTCTTAACCGATGCCTTGTAGGCGAAGAAGCTGGAATTGATACTGGAAGATTCTCTATCTACCAGATATTTTATGGTGTGGTTAATCAGTGCCACTTTGACTATGCTTCATTAATTATATTTGAGCTAGTTGAATTCGTACAAAACAAACTCAAGTCAAAGATGAAAAAGAAGGCGAAGGGTGCCTATATTCCTTTTGTTAGATTCATCAAGCTCATCATTAGAGATATGATGAAATCTAACAAACTGTCAGCAAGGCCGATTGAAGTCAGAATTAATGATAAAGTCATGAAAAATCTGCAACCGGCAAAAGATGCAACAACTAAGCCACCAATGCCCATACCTAAAGAATTGCTTGATCTTGCTAATAAGAAGTCATTGGCATACAAGGAATATATACGTAGATCTTCCATTTCTATGGAAAGCTCGAAACTGAGCGGACCTACCCCTGAAACGCATAAGGAATTTGATTCTAGCGCCAATTTAGGACTAGAGACGGGGAGTAAGGAACAACTAGTTGAACAAAGGGATAAAAGGCATAAGAGATTACAAAGACTTGCTGACATTCAGCAGTCTAGGGACATAAGGGAAAAGGATACAACTCACATGAGTAAAGAATTTGGAACAACACTTACAGGAGATTCTGAAACAACATTGTCCGATTATAATGATAATGACAAGGCTGCAAATGAAGGGCATAATGGAGAGGAGGTGGATACAACACATAGGCCGGAAGGTAGAAAGGAGACTAGGTTAGAATCAGACACCAGTAGTATAATCAAATCATCCGAGTTACACCAACTCGTAGGTACTCCTGAACGAACTAATCATGCGTCATGTGTTGACACAGCGACTAGTTTTCCGTCAGAAACTCTTCGTGGATCCGACTCGTTACCATTCACCCGCCTAATCCACCAACTCAACAACTACAACAACAACAGCACCACATACAACACATACTATTCCACAACAAATAACCGATCTTCCACATACGGTAACTACCAACAACAACAATCCCAACATCATCATCAACAACTCATCACACTCGACTAGAGACTCCCATTGCTAACATCACTTTGGGATATCTAAATCGAGCGGTACATGAATTAGCTACAGACTTCAAAGAACAATACGAAGCTAAAGGGAAAAGAAGAAAAATTCATGAAGCTGTTGCCAAAGAGGTCACTGGAGACGAGGTACTCACATTTGATCAACTTCGAGAAATGATGTACAAAACCTTTACTGATCAACCTCATCTTCAGAATGAAAGACCAAACCTCTATCATTCACTCATGGCCACTTATGCCTCTAGACAAGACTCAACAGATATAGCAACTCTCCGATCGTCAATGACTGCTAATCACAAAAAGCTACTTCACACGATAAAGGAGCTGAAAGACAAAGTCCTCGTTCTAGCGCAAACGTGCAGAGCTCAATCTCACAAACGTAATCAGGATGACCCTGACTCGGGTAATCCTGAGGGGGAGAGGAGATCAAAGAGATTGAGACACACCACCTTCACTTCTTCTACAACACAACAAACTACATCACCCACCAGGTCAAGCATGCAACCGACAAGATCTCGATCTTCTAATACTCAAAATGTACAAGAGAGTGCTGCAGCTATTGACTCAGGTGAAACAAAAAAGGAAGAAGTAAGGGTAAGTGTGACAGACACGAGTGGAAATGATACGGGAAAGTCCATGGGAACTGAACCAACAAGTATGTCAACGGTTGAAAAGCCCAAGGCATTCTCATTAAGTCAGTCTGCCACAAGGCATGTAACGGATGAACTTTATGGAAGATTTTGATGGACGCACGTGTCAGAGATGTATATGATCATGAACTTGTCAGAAAAACTACCACTTCACATGAACAAATCATTAATCATCCGCTACTAAGATTCCCAGAACCCACAACGTATGAGAACTTCGATTTACATTATCTCATTTCGGGAAATGACAAGTATAGACCTTCAACAAGCACAAGTCTGTTGTTCGAGGAACGGGGAGATGGATTTCTTGAAGAAGGGATTCATCGTGAGAAGTTCATCATTTCTGAGATTGATCATAATGAATATAATGTTGAAGCGTACATGAGAATTACTGCAATGAACGAGGCTGCTAAAGACTTTCTCAAAGAGAGATACAGAGACTCTCTTCCTAGTCACAAAGTGTTCACAAGACATCGTATTGTACATTACATGTAAGTCTTCTCACACCAGTTCAGAACTGATGGGTTCATCAACTTCACGGTCAGAAGAGACGATAATATCGATTACGTTTTTCATGAAGCTGATTTCCACCTTCTCCATCCTCAAGATATCCAAGACATGTACCTGTCTAACATCAGCTACAAGCACGATCAAGGTAATGAAAATGACATTCGTGATGCTCTTAAAATCTTCATGAGATCACAATTGTCAATTATACATGTCGATGACTTTCAAATGGGTGTTGAAAGCCTCCATAAGAAGGTCAACCTCACTCACCCGATGATCACTATACCAGATATCGATGAATATGAACTGTGGACTTGTATTGAGCATCCACTATTCGAACTGGGTTTAGTATATGAAAATGCATCGGGATACAAGAGGCCGATGATCACTAATGAGATACCAAAGTTCAGTTCTGGTACGCTAAAGTGGGTTCTTCAAGGAATTCATGACTTGCTGGATCAAGATCACCGGAGGACAAGTACCGAGATGGATGATGATCAAAAGGCAAAGATGGGATTGTTTGCACAATACGTGGAAGAAAGACTCCACCTTCGAAATATCTGGAGATTTATGGAAAAGTGCGTTGGATATAGAAGGTGAAGTCTAGAGGAACACCCATAAATAGAAGACCCAAATGATCTACCCTTAGGGGGAGATTGTTGGAACACGAAAAGTGTAAATCATTTGTTAGGGACTTCTATTTATACTTTATATTAGTATAGGGTATGTTGTGTAACTATAGTTGTATGCGACACAAGTTTACCATCGCGGAACTTGTATATCCGCGATGAAGGCTTGGCTAGACGTTGGGTATAAATACCCCCTACCTCATGGGTTATGAGGTGTGTGTTCTATTCTCTAGCAATGCAAGACTTTTGATATCTCTCTCTCTCTCTCTCTCTCTCTCTCTCTCTCTCTCTCTCTCTCTCTCTCTCTCTCTCTCTCTCTCTCTCTCTCTCTCTCTCTCTCTCTCTCTCTCTTCTCTAAAGTGTTCACACCCACTTTACATATTTAGATTAGTTGTAGACGTGATATTATTGGAACAACAAAGCACCATCTCAAGAACCAATAACCCAACTCTTTGACTTCTTGTTTCCTTCTTACGAGGAAATAGAGGCCTCCTTATGGTATAACCCACAAAACAACCATGAGGAAATTAGTGATCCCTTAGAAAACTTATATGCCTTCAAAGGCATGATTGCACACACCTCCATCAAGCGGTAGACTTCCAAACCGCCTTGATATCATCTGTTGTAGCACCAAACACAAACCAACAAACACCAATTTCACCACCACCACCACCACCATCAAAATACATCAAGTGATATGAGTGGTTGTACCTTTGTAAAAGAACTCGACATCTAGCTTAGTGTCGGAAATAGTGGATAGGCGAAGTTAGGGTGGTTCTACCTTGAACTAGGACCCGGTATTTAGCTTTGTACTGGATAAAGTGTAAGCGACGATTGTAAGGCTTTCTCCACCGGTGAAAGGAGCTTGTTGACTAGTGAAGGAAACTCTCGAGTTGGATACTCGAGGAGTGGAGTAGGGCAAGAAAAAAGAGTCCTTGTAGCCGAACCACTATAAACATCCGTGTTGTGCTTTGATCGTTTCTTACTTTACACTTGCATATTATTTATTGTTCACTAGTCTTGATCGTTGATTACACGCAAAAGTTTTAAAGATAATCAAATAAAAAGCGGTAAACTATTCAACCCCCCCTTCTAGTTTTCCACAGAAAGGTCAAGATCTCATGGGATTAAAACGTTATACAAGATTGGTTCTACAAGCATGGTTGACTCCTCTGATGAAGCAGAGAGTTTGGCTTATGATGCATCCAAACAGGGGAAGAATGATGTCATGGATGCAGGGGAGGATGAGGAAATGTTGGATGTAGGAAATGAATTGTTGTTGAAGATGCATGGAATGAAGGGATAAATGTTGTTGAAGAAGTAGCTGAGGTTATTAATATTGCTGGAGAGAAAGTTAGTACTGGTGATCAAGTTAGTGCTGCTCAAGTTACAACTACAACAATAATTGCTGATGAAATCACTCTGGCTCAAGTTCATGTTGATCTGAAAAGCACAAAACCCAAGGAGAAAGGGGTTGTTATCAAAGAGCTGGTGAAACAACAACAACAACAACAACTTCACCACAGGGAAAAGGGAAAGGTATTATGATAGAACCTGTGAAAAAGAAGGATCAAATTAGGCTTGTTGAAGAATAAGCAAAAAGACTACAAGCTAAATTTGATGAGGAAGAAAGACTTGCAAGAGAGAAAGCTCATAAAGAAGAAGAAGTCAACATTGCCTTGCTAAACACATGGGATGATATAGAGACAAAGTGTGATGCTGACTATGAATTAGCTCAAATACTGCAAGCAGAAGAGCAAGAAGTGTTAACTAATGCTGAAAAAGCTAAATTGTTTATGGAATTCTTAGTGACCAGAAGATAACACTTTGCAACAAAAAGAGAAGAAGAGAAAAGGAATAAGCCACCAACTCAAGCTCAACAAAGAAAGATCATGTGTGCTTACCTGAAGAATATGGAAGGATAGAAACTCAATGCTTTGAAAAACAAGAGTTTTGAAACTATCCAAGTGATGTTTGAAAGAGCATTCAGAAGGGTAAACACATTTGTAGATATGGAAACAGAGTTAGTGAAAGGCAGTGCAAAGAGAGCAGGGATAGAGATGGAGCAAAAGGTTGCTAAGAAACAAAAGGTGGATAATAGTCAAGACAAAGCTACAACAGAGCTTAAACAATTTATGGTAGTCATTCCTGATGATGAAGAAATACCAACTGATGTTGTACCTTTGGCTACCAAGCCTCCAGGGATTGTTGAATGGCATATATACAAAGAAGGCAAGGAAATGTACTGGAAGATCACAAGAGCTGATGGGAAATCTCAGTTGTTTACAATCTTCAGTCAGATGTTGAAAAGTTTTGACAGAGAGGATTTAGAGACTTTGTAGAATCTACTAAAAGCCAAGTATGGGTCAACAAGGCCTCAGGATGATTATGACTATGTCTTATGGGGTGATTTGAAGACAATGTTTGAACCACATGTAGAAGATAAAGTATGGAAGAAACAGCAAGGATATAAGGTGTTAAGCTGGAAGCTATATGACTCATGTAGAGTTCATTCTTTGATGATGCAATCCATGCAAGTCTACATGTTGGTGGAGAATAAATATCCCCTATCACTACCTACACTCTCATAGATGTTGGAGAAGAAGCTTGAACTGGAATATGATAGTGAAATGGCTAATGAGTTTCTTTGGTCCATCCTAAAACAACTTAAGAAGGTATGAAGTGTTTAGAAGCATCCTCCTGATGTTGATGAAGCTTTGAATGAAGAAACTTGATAATTTTGAAAGAATATCAAGTTTAGGGGAGGATGGTTGGGATTAAAAGTCTTCTTCTTAAGATTGTTGGGATTCTTGATGATGTTCATGTTACTACTGCTCTTGGAAAGTTACAACTGCTCTTGAACTTAAATGAAAATGTGCCAAGTGTTTACAACTGCTGGTGTAAAAATTAAGACTGCCAGTGCAAGTTACTACTGCTGAAGAACTTCAAAGAATATACGCTAAGTATGTTAAGACTACCAATGCAGAGTTACTACAGCTACAACAAAGTTACTACTGCTACAACAAAGTTACTACTGTTAGGCATAAGTTACTACTGTTTGGTTAATACTTCTTATGTAATATGTATTAGATAACTTTTGCGTGAAGATATGTATTAGATAAGTATAGAAAAGATTGGATATACTTAGGAAAGTATTGTAAGCCGACTAGGACTCCTTAGTTTATAAAAGGAGGTCCTAGGGCATAGAGTTACATACACGAAACACATAGAAACATGATTCTTAGCTTCAAGGTTTTATAACCCTAATACTGTTTAGGGTATTCGTATCATTATCATAAACAATATTGAAGCGTATTTGTTGAATTGTGTGTTCATCGTTTACTGTTTTATTAAGCAACCCTTCTTAATATTAAAGATTAGATTACGCATAATCTTTAATACATTCGTACACAGTTTCTACTATAGTTGTGTTAGATTTATCTAATATAACTAAACCTTATACAAGCTTAAGGAATTCGATCAAGTGCTCAACTGGGATCAACAAGTCATCTGGAAATGCTTTCGTAAAGTCTCGTACAACGTGTACACCTTCCAAGCGTTTCTCCCCTTTCTCCTTCTCCTTCTTCTTAGAAATTTGGGCTAGAAAGAGGTAACATCCTTTTTTGATATACTTCTGTGCCTTGGTACATGAGATCATATTCAATCTGGAAGGACTTCCATGATCACTTCTTGATGCATGATTTCTGACTAGGTTTTACTATTTATAATTACTCGTCTACCTAAGGTCTACCAAATGCACTAACGGGCAGTGTACCCGGTCGTGTATAGTGTAGTTGTCTGTAAAGCCGAGGTCGTCCCAAAAGCTATGTGTGCAGATCTAATCTAAGTTCTAATTGTCACTGATTTTAAAAGGGGTTTTATAATTTGATTAATTAAAGTAAAGAAATGAAATAAAAGCAATTAAAATGTGAAGAGATATCAATGGAGAGAAATGTGCCAGCCTAATTACTAATCTTGTTATGTCATGATTTCATTTTCTAATTAAGGTTTTCTATCGCTTCATATGGGGGTTTAAGTCACTAGACTTAGTTAGGCAATTCGCCTAGCATATCTTCCATAGCGTCCTATTCAGTAACCTAATGATTATGAGAGGTCGTGGGTTTACCTTATGGACGAGTCATTACGCACCACTACAATCTAAGACTTATTCTACGGGGAGCCCGACCTTTCGGAACTTAGACTCCCCCTTAACTTCTTAAGTACTTCCGCTTGATAAGTGATTCTTTGGTCCAGTCTCACACAAGATAGTGGGCGTCCTATGGTCAATTCTTACCGCTATCTCGCAATCTACTTCACTAGGGTCCTATGGTCAATTCTCCTGTGTCCTAAATATTACCAAGCATCCATACTACCGAAACAAAGGTGTCACGAATAAACAAAGAAAACATACATACGAAGCAAAATGAAAACGAGAAAACTAACTCACAGCAATAACAATTTCATAATTAGGATAACACCAAAGGTGCTTAGCCGATCATATTAAAACATGCAGCAAATTCAATGTTTAACATTATAAATGAAGACATGGAATTAAATGCACAAATGTAATATAAAATACTAAAACTTATGAATTATGGGCGTGAATTCTCCTTTGGAAATAGCATGTATGCTATTGAATAACGTCCTCCAAGCCCTAATTACCTTCTGGTTTTGTGTGGTGAAAAGATTTGTAAAAATGCAGAATTAGGACTCGTATTTATAGTCTTGACTAAGTTACGGCGTAACCACTAGAGTTAGTTATGCCATTAACCTTTGAATCTTGGACGATCTTATCTTTAGTGATGAAACCAACCTAGAGATAAATTAATTTTGAAAAGTATAAATATTTTACTCGATCAAATATCATTTATTCATTAAACTTTTTTTAAGCAAAAAAACCTCGACTTAAAAAACATAGTAATTGCTACCTAAGAAAAATAAACATAAAAACTTTTAGTGAGGGTCTAATTGGAATTTACCACGAAGATGGATGCACAATGGTACAACGATGTTCCTTGCTCTTCAATCGCCGTGGAATCCATCATTAGTGTCGGTACTGTAAGTAGTCTCTCCTATTAAGTATTTTTTTAAAGAATCATTTTTATTAATTTATGCTAATCAAATTAAGGGGCGGTCCTTTTAAAATTATGAGAACCGGCCATGAATTAAAGGGACCGGCCAGGCTCCTGTATCAGAATCTATCAGAATTTTCTCCTATAAATACCACCTTAAATCTGATATTTTCTCTAACATTTTGCACGAAAATTTCAGATCTAAAACTCTCTAAACATCTTCCAAAACCCTTTGATCATTAGATTACTAATCCTTATTTCAAGTGATTCAATCTCTTCTCATCTATTCTCAAAGTGCAAAAGAAGAATACTCTTTCTACAACAAAGTTCAAAAAGTATTGTAGAGTAGTTGTGTATATTATTTGTGAAGTTGTGTTGTGCTTGCAATAAATAGTTTAAGAGAAGTAGAAGTTGTGTAGGGAGAAGAAGTTGTGTAGTAGTGAAGTACTGTGAAGTTGTGAAGAAGGGGTGGTGTGTATAAGTAGTGTAGAAGTTGTGAAGAAATCGTGAGATTGGTTCTAGCTAGGATTAGAACCCGACATCTAGCTTTGTGTCGTTAAGCCAGTCTAAGCGATAGTTGTGTAAGGTTTCTCCGCCACAAGGGAGTTTGTTGACATAGTGATAAAACTCTCGAATAGGTGACTCGTGGAGTGGAGTAGAGACAAGGAAGGTGACCTTGAAGCAGAACCACTATAAATCCTTGTATTGTGGTTTGATCTTTTTAACTCTTTTCATTACTTACGTATTTATTTATACAATATTAGCTTAGTTAGATAGTAATTATATAATTGTTCATATAGTGCAAGTATTGAAATCACATAAACTAGAATCGAAGTTTTTAAAACAAACTTGTTTTTATAAATTTTAAAACGGACATAAAACTATTCACCCTCCCCCCCCTTCTAGTTTTCCACAAATTATATGCGTGAATTCTCCTTTGAAAATAGCTTGTATGTTGCTGAATAATGTCCTCCTCTAAGCCCTATTTCGCCTTCTGGTTTTGTGTGGTGAAAAGATATGTAAAAATGCGGAATTAGGGCTGTGTATTTATAGCATCGACTAAGTTACGGCGTAACCACTAGGGTTAGTTATGCGGTAACCTTTGAATCTTGGACGATGTTATCTTTAGTGATGAAACTATGACGTAACCTAGAGATAAATTAATTCTGAAAAGTATAAATATTTTACTCATCAAATATCATTTATTCATTAAACTTTTTTTCAAGCAAAAAAACCTTGACTTAAAAAACATAGTAATTGCTACCTAAGAAAAATAAACATAAAAACTTTTAGTGAGAGGGTCTAATTGGAATTTACCACGAAGATGGATGCACAATGGTACAACGATGTTCCTTGCTCTTCAATCGCCGTCGAATCCATCATTAGTGTCGGTACTGTAAGTACTCTCTCCCATTAAGTATTTTTTTTAAAGAATCATTTTTATTAATTTATGCTAATCAATATTAGTAAATTCCAGGGTGGGTTGATCTGGGGTTCATGTGCTGGTAACTATGATGCCAAACAAAAAGGTAGTCATTTTATAGTATGTATGTAATTTCTTAAATAAGGGGGGTGTTTGGGAGTTCTTATTAAAAAGACTTTATGAAGATGAATAGGTTTTAGTTTGGTTGTATTACAATAAGCATAAGCTGGTTCAAAACAGCCAGCTTATCAGCATTAGCTTCCAAATGACTCGAAAGTACAGTACTTGATAAATTGCTGAAATAAGCTTACCCAAACACCCCCTAGTTAGATCATGCCCATCTTCTTTGATTCTACTTTACTTTACCGTATTGACATAATCACTTTCGAAACATGTGACAAACACGCCTTTAGTAATTTTAGTATAAAGTTTGGAAGCTAGAAGATTGGTTTCTGTCACTTTTTTTTTTTTTTTTTTTTTTTTTTTTTTTTGTTGGATAATCACCAAAATAGACCGGGCAACAATGGTGAATTCGGTTCCTGACCCAGATCGGAAAATGTCTTTTTTAGACAGGGCAACTGGGCAACCGATGAAGTGTCACTTTGACAAGTGTTGATTGTCTGTCATGTTTTGGGGCAACCTGTCAGTTTTTTGGGCAACAGCCGCCAATTTTTGGGCAAGTGGGGGCACTTGTCATCATATGGGTCGAGTTGCCCAGTTGCCCTGTCTAAAAAAGACATTTTTGGATCTAAGGGCAGGAACCGAATTCACCATGGTTGCCTGGTCAATTTTAGTGATTATCCCTTTTTTTTTTTTTTTTTTTTTTTTTTTTTTGGATAGATTGAACTATATTTATGGGATAAGTTTTGCATTTGATAGATGTTCAATATCTGAATTATCTGTTCTGTGAATATGATATAGGGCTGATTGGCATTGATCGTGCTTCTTTCGTGGTAAGTTACTTCAAATTTCTTTTATAACTTTTATTGGCATTGTTATTACTTATTGGTAACCACTTAACTGCAATTCAAATAAACATGCCATTTGATATAACTTTTACTATGAAATTTAAGTATCGGACATCAATGGCACAACTCATCAGTTTTGAAAGTGAAAGATAGATATAAACAAATAAGAAATATGTCTTCTTTTGCTAACAAGCATATGCAAGCTCATGCGAGATATATTTATTGTTGTTGTGATTGGTTTATTCAACATGGTACGAGAATCGAACATGGTATACCTAAATTCGTATGTTCTTACACTTGTAGTTTCAAAACGATTAATAATCTTGTATATCTCATTTACAGGCTAAGACGGTTGGCAAATATGGGTTTCAATGTGGTAACTAGTGTTATGGATACATTTATATAAGTTAAAAGTCCCTTTTCTAAGTCGTGTTCGTCAACTTAAGTCTCTTTTTGTAATATTCATTTCCTTCTCTATCCTGTTTAGGACTATTTGCTGGAATATTTTCATTTACGCGCTGTGGGGTTAGAAGATACCGGAAGAAAAATGATTGGGTTAGCTACATAACCTTACTGTCATTGTATTCTCTATTATTTATAAGTTGTTGGACGAGTCGATTTATGGTGGTTCGGAGTCACGGAACAGA
>JARVZY010007850.1:2500-12500 GCA_030686995.1 Artemisia argyi | reverse complement strand
CAAAGACATGCTCTATTTTTCCATAGAAATTTATTCGTTCAATAAGGGCTCCAGAAGATGTTGATCGTAAGTGAGAAGACTGGTTACGGAGAAAGAGGAAGCCAGATTCATATTCACATACATGAAACAGTATATAGGAAGAAGAATAATCTGTTTTTTCTTTTTGAAAAAGAAGAACTAACTTTCTTTGAATTTGAAGTAATAAGACTATCCCAATTATGACACTCATGGAGAAAGAATCTTAATAAATGCAAAGAGGAAGCATCTTTTATCCAATAGCGAAGAGCCTGAACCAAGATTTCCAGATGGGCTGGGTAAGGTATTAGTATATCTAATACATAATTTAAATGTGAAAAGTTGTCCTCTAAAAAAGAAAATATTGAATGAATTGATCGTAAATTATCGAATTTAACTAACCCTTTCTTTTTCTTTTCTAGGGAAGATATTAATCGCAGAGACAATGGAATTTCCAGAATAATTGAAGAAACCTCTGACATTACTTGCGAATAAAAATTATTGTTGTGCCCCAATTGTTTAGAATCATTAACAGAAAGAATAAAATGATTCTGTTGATACATTCGAATGATTAAACGTTTCACAATTAGTAAGCTGAATTTATTGTCATAACCTACATTTTCCAACAAAATAGATCTATTTAAACCATGATCATGAGCAAGTACATAAATATACTCCTGAAAGATAAGTGGATATAAGAAAGAGTGTTGTTGAGATCTATCTAGCCCTAAATAGCTTTGGAATTTCTCCATTTGAAATTCTATTTAAATGAAAGGTAGAGGATTTTTGGGATTATAAATGATACATAGTGCGATACAGTCAAAACAAGGTATTATAGTACAAACCAAATAGATACCTCGGATACAGATAAACTTATCAACGGATTCTCTATCCTCTCTTTTTCCATTTAAATTTAAGTATTTATGTTCGTTTTCATTATAGGATAACAAGATGATTAGAAATCCTTTACTTTTTTCAACCTAATCGCTCTTTTGATTTTGGAAATTTTTTATCAATATACTGTTTCTTATACACATACGTTTCCATTATGAAATGGAGAATGATAATATTTAGGATTCATTAAAAAATCAGGAATACATTCCTGGGAGAAAGCCTTCCCGTATTGGGCACTAATATTTTTTTAACGTCTAATTAGATCGGGTAATCGTTCAAATTAAGAACGGAAGCTCGTTGCTTTTTCTTTCCCTAAAAAAAAATGAAATGAATTGAAGCTTTGGGGCCCTATCCATTTATTAATTCGACCCAACTTGAAATTGACTTTAGTTTCCTACCTTTCAATAAATTAAAGAAGGCTTTGTACCGAGCCGGAAAGAATAAAATATTCTCAAAACTCTTAATTGATACGACATGCTATTTTTTCCATTCATTCCCTTTCAGGATCAGTCGTGGTCTTCCAAACTTTACCGATGGTATGGACGAATCCCTCGCTTCATCTAAATGTGTAAAAGATCCTAGCCGCACTTAAAAGCCGAGTACTCTACCGTTGAGTTAGCAACCCAAATAGAAAAAGGGGTATGTAGATACAATCAGAATAAAAAAAAATTATTAAATCAAAGCATTAATCTACGAAATAAAAAATAGAAAAAAATTTCTAATCTATTTGGAACATAAAAATGACTAAATTAGATGAAAAAAAATTCCCGATCAAAATAAATAAAGAAATGTAAAAAATGCTAGACCATCCCCTATTTCTATGTTATACACTTTTTCAATCAAAAATCCGGGTATCAAATCCAACGAACCCATCATTTGAATCAACAGGTAAAAAAGAAAACCTATGGGACGGAAATAAATAGAACTGCTTATCACGATGAATTATATTTGTTCGATACAATGTTGTCAATATAAACGTTAAGAAAGGAATACGATGGAAAAAAAAAACAAGAACTTAAATTGAAAGAATAGTAAAAAAGGGACTTGTGTTGGATTGGCACTGCATATACATATATACTAAAAATTTTAGTTTAGATGGAGAATAAACAAAGAAGAAGTAGAAAAAGTATTTATGCAATCAAGAGTGTATTGAATCCATATAGAATAAAGAACTTCGATTCCTTGTTTCTTACTTGATATTAGAGGTCGAATGAAAACCATCCAATTGCAGGTAATGCCAAAATAGTTCTATTTTGTGAGGATGAATCAAATAAGGGTTTCCTTAGAAAAGGATTCTATCAAAAAAGATTCTATCAAAAAGGATTCTATAAAAACAATGATAACTAGATACGAATAGAAGAAGAAAAGAAGGAAATAAAAAAACATAGTATAGAAAAGATATCCAAAATGATATAGAAATCATTATCCTACCCTTATTTTTTATTTCCTTAATTTAATTGAATTTCATTTGATTAGGGCAAAACCTCTGCCTTTTTTAAAATATCCTGAACAGTTCCTGTAGGTTGAGCACCTTTTTCAAGGAAATAGAGAATAGCGGGAACGTTTAAATAAGTTTGATTCTTGATCGGATCATAAAAACCCACTTTCTGAAGATCTCTTCCTTCTCTTCGGGATCGAACATCAATTGCAACGATTCGATAGACGGCTCATCGGGATAGATGTAGATGAAAAAGAACCCCCCCCCCCTAGAACCGTATAGGAAGTTTTCTCCTCGTACGGCTCGAGAAAAAATGATGTTTTGTCTATGGATAAAATTAGAATTAGAATAAATAGAAAATCTGTAAAATGAATTATTCTATAATATAATTTCAAATTTCAATTTAACTCATAGTCATTTTTATTTAGCTGCGTTGCTGAAAAAAAATCATTTGTACTCATAACTCAAGTTCAATAATATAATAATAATAATTCTCAAATATATTAAAGATTTTTAAGATATTTTTTTATTGAGTGGTCTTTAACCCACCGTTTTTGTCTCGTTTAAAATTTATTTGGATTCTTTATTCGGATCCGTGAGACAATTGAAGTGGTGTTTCCTTGTTCTGGGATCCTTTATTTTTGTTTTAAATCATTGGGTTTAGACATTACTTCGGTGCTTCTTAATCCTTTCAAAATGGTAGCAACATACCCCTTTTGGGATTTCTTTCTATCAAAGAATCATACCGAGGTTGATTCATGCGCGATACACTGTCGATCGAAAAAGTTTTAGCCGTTCCAACAATTTTGAAAATTTGTTGGAATGGAATCCTTTCGATTTCTATATCGAAGATATACTTACGAAGTTGTTCCAATTTATTAATTGGCATTAACCCTAGATCGTTGCCCCTGAGAAATTAATAAATACTTTCTACTCGAGCTCCATCATGAACTATTTACATTAGAACCCAATAAAAAAAGAAGGGTTCTAGTAGAATAGAACAAACGACGTCGAGCCAAGAGCACCTTCATTCCTATATAAAATGGTGGATGTAACAATAAGAATCCACACCGGATCATGTCCTTCAAGTCGCACGTTGCTTTCTACCACATCGTTTTAAACGAAGTTTTACCATAACATTCCTCTAATTTGGAACCAGTATGGAATTGATTCAATTATGGAATCATGAATAGTCATTGGTTCAGTCGGTACAGAGACATAGTTATTTATATTTAATAGAGAATATCTACACAGATAATAAAGATTTTTCTGAATAAATTTTAGCAAAATGCCGTCTTTTTTTGTCTGAATATAACATTTTTCTATAAATCTCTATCTCAAAAAAATATCTAACAGAAATATTAAGAAATCCAAATATAGAAATAACATAACTAACAGAAATCGCACAAATAAAATAAATAAATAAATTCTATTTGACTCTGCCTCTTCAAGTGACTCAATAAGATAGACTGACCATTTTCAACTTCCCAACCTAGAAGGAATCATTACAAATCTTGATAGTTGAAAAAGTTTTCTACTTCTACATCATTCTTTGAGTCAAGTTTTACTCCTTTTTATTATCATAAAAAAGCAAGATCTCTCTTTCTTTTCAAATGGAATTGTCAATGATGCAAAGCAAATAAGCTAAATAGATCGAACAATAAAAAGAAATATCATTGTTAAATATTTAAATTTTCATATTTTAGGGATGCAATTTAGTTTTCACAAAAATGGAAACACTATTGTCACTGAAATAGGATAACCATACATACCTATAGGCTAAGCACTTCCTCGTTTTATATGTATTTTCATATTTTTTTAACCTGAGGTTAAGTAATCTTTTTCCAACTGTGATCTATGCCCCATTTTCTATGGGTCACAAAAGGGTTCAGTTACTTTTGCATGTCATTTGAACTCGATTTAGTTTGGTTTGTGAAAAAGTCAGATATGATTCCGCGAAGAATAAAAAAAGTCTATCCAAACCTTGAAACAGAACCTTGTTGAACAAAAAAGAAGTATTAGAATACAATGGATATGCTCTGGGACGGAAGGATTCGAACCTCCGAATAGCGGGACCAAAACCCGTTGCCTTACCGCTTGGCTACGCCCCATTTCTATTTTTATTGGATACTTATACTATTAAAGAATAATATTGGTATTAAGTGTTCGTCAATTCCAGTCCAACTATAGAAAATCTTTATTCTTTATAGAATCTATTATAGATTCGTGCTAGGATTTTGGCATGTGTATCTCTAGAATTAATTCAATGGAATTTATTGATCATTACATATAATTCAATTAAGATATTGTATGAAAGTATGATTTCTTCTATTCTCCTTTGAGAATCGGAGGATTTTTGATTGAGCGGAAAAAGAAGGATTTTTTGTCTACCTTACTTTACTTCATTTTTCCTTATATCAATAACTCAATCAAAATGCAATTATCTCGACGAAAAAAATGTCTGTTATGCTTAATATCTTTAGTTTGATCTGTCTTAATTCTGCCCTTTATCCGAGTAGTCTTTTCTTGGCCAAATTGCCCGAAGCCTATGCTTTTTTGAATCCAATCGTAGATGTTATGCCAGTCATACCCCTGTTCTTTTTTCTTTTAGCCTTTGTTTGGCAAGCTGCTGTAAGTTTTCGATAAGATCTTTAATACTATCCTAGAAAATTCATATTTATTCGAGAAAAATTATAACAATTGATAAGATCAAATAAGTCTGACAGTATGAACCTTCGATTCAAACATTGAAATTCTCGGATAGCCACGAGACGCCCTATTTCCTGATTTTAATCCTTTTTACGGCGAAATACCTTATTAGCTTCGGGTCCCTTACAATATCTAATTTGGGTATGAAAGTGATTTGTGGTAATCAAAGACTCTGATTACAAATTTCAACTTCATTTGAATTTCTGAACATTCTTTTCTATTTCTAGAATTCTTTTCTTGGTGTCAAAATAGGATATGTGATATAAAAATGGAGGATCTATTGTCTTTTCTCGTTTTTCTTTTTCAAAAAATGATCTTGGAGGTTGTGTAATGCTTACTCTCAAACTTTTCGTTTATACAGTAGTAATATTCTTTGTTTCTCTCTTCATCTTTGGATTCCTATCCAATGATCCAGGACGTAATCCTGGACGTGAAGAATAATTTTTTTGTTTTTATTGCTTGATTTTATAATTTTCTTAAGATTTTTTTTAGCTATTCCACACATTTAACAAGGAAAAAATAAAAAGGGGTTTGCAAAATTTGAAAGAAAAAATGGAAACTCATCAACGGAAACGGAAAGAGAGGGATTCGAACCCTCGGTACGAATAACTCGTACAACGGATTAGCAATCCGCCGCTTTCGTCCACTCAGCCATCTCTCCCAATTGAAAAAGATAATTACTATGTTACATTACACATCAAGTAAGGATTAAAGAAAGTATTTCTTTCACATTCTTTATCGTTATTATATAATTAGCAATTCAATTTAGATGCTCGAAAGATCCAAATAGAAAGATAAATAAAGAACACCTTCTTTCTTTTATTTTGTTCGAAGTGCCTTTTGGGCCTGGCCCGGTCAATACCCAGCCAGGCCTTTTTTTGTTCCAACGAATTCCCTTTATTTATAGGCAACATACTATAATATAAATAGCCAATTTGGTATCTGTATAAGAATATCCGTTCTGGGGTTTACATATACCTATAATTTTTGTTATAATGGAAATTGAGAAGGATTTTTGATTAAAAAAATAAATTAAGTATGTATCAAAAAATTTTTGCTTATTCTTATGTCATTAGGCAAACCAAAATTGATATTCAAATCCAAGAATAATTCACGAATTGTCAGTCAATAAATAGTTAATGGTTCCCATAAATTTAGGCTTTTTGAGTGAAAATATACATTTGATTTTTCAATATAAAAGTGAGTGGAAGTTTGTGTGTTTTGAGATACTATACAATCAATCGAAGGGGCAGATCAAATACAATCAAAAGGGGAAAAACGGTTTCTTTTCTAATTTTTTCTAAATTTAGAAAAAAGGATTAAAAAGGGATGCAAGTACAATAAACTCAAGTTTACTAATACAACTCAAAAAGGGAAATTTTTATCCTATTGTGTATCGTTTTGGCGGCATGGCCGAGTGGTAAGGCGGGGGACTGCAAATCCTTTTTCCCCAGTTCAAATCCGGGTGCCGCCTCATCAACAAACGAATCGAAATCTCTTGTTCTGTTCCGCTATTTTTTTATGTTCTGGGGATTTTGTAAAAGATTGGAAATCTTTGAATCTAAAATTCAAAGAAAGATTATAATGGTCGAAGCAAGACTTCCAGATTCTCTTCTACTGCTAATGTAATGTCTATTGATTGGGTCTTGAATTACATTGGATAACCGGCCGAGAATTCCACTACTAGTTGGGAAAGTACTTTCTATACTGTAATCTACATATATAGACTCGCGAGAATCTCTGAGTGTTCAGGCATTCAATCACTATTAGATTGAGATTGGATAGATAATTTACCTTTTATAGAAAATAAAAAAAAAAGCCCAAAACAATTTTTACCCCTCGTCAAGAGTATAATATACTATATCCCAACTCCTTCAGAGAGACAATCGGGAAAGGGTACGGATTATAAATCATATAGGAATTTTTAAAATCCATTTATTTGATTGATTCATCAATAGTGTTCGCCCAGAATCCCTTTTTGACTCTGGACCATTCATTCTACTATTATTAGTGAGCAATAATGGAATAATTCTATCATAGAGATAAGGGACATAATTCACATGGATATAGTAAGTCTCGCTTGGGCTGCTTTAATGGTAGTCTTTACTTTTTCCCTTTCACTCGTAGTATGGGGAAGAAGTGGACTTTAGAAGCACTCCTAATTTAGTTGAGAAATGAAAAGGTATCAATTGTTTTATAGATCGTTCTGCAACGCATTCTTTATTTAAATTGAAATAATTTTCAAATAAAAATATCTTCATTTCGAAATTCCATTAGATTCTAGTGGAGAAATGTATTCTATAACAGTAAAACAATTATTTCAGATTCATTGGAAGTTTTCAGATTCATTGGAATATAAATATATATATATATATAAATGTATGAAAGAAAAGATTGGGTCCTACGTCAATTCCAAATATGGATTAATAACTACATATATTGAATTGAAGATTGAAGATAGAAGCTAATATAGCATACCCTTTTTATTAGAAAGTCAAGTACAACTTTATACACTACTATAACACTAATAGAGAGTATGGTAAGTAATAAAGCAATTTCTTACTTACCATACTCTCGGATCTCATAGAATATCGCCGATTATAGCCCCTTGATTTCAGCAAAAATAGAATACTTTTCTTTTGATTTCTTCAAAGAATTCAGAAGTCGAGTTTCATTTAAAGTAATTAATTAATTATTTTGACTTACTGTTTTTACGTAAATTATAAGTAGAAAAGCAGTAGGAACTAAAATGAACAGTGCAGTAGCAATAAATGCAAGAATATTTACTTCCATAATCTCATCGTTTTTTTTTATTTCACAATACAATAACTCGGGATTTAATCCCATAGAGATGATAAATCTTTCACCTGTCAATTCAATGAATGCATTACCTATCGATGATATTGAATCGGATCAATATCATGAATAACAATATCTGAGCTATTAAATTAATTAGTCGTGGAGAATTAATAGTATATAACATATGAAGATCTTTTATCCATACCGAATCCAAGATAGGATTCCCGGACCAATCAAAAATTCCTTTATTTATCCTTCTTTTCTGTTCTTTCTTTTCTATAACCTACCTTAGGTCTTCCTTCTAGAACCATCAAATGAAGTATAATCTAACCCGTCCGTTTCCATTAACTACAAAACCCCACCAACAAACAATACAAGCGAAGTGGAAAAAGACAGGAATTAGGTTTTAAATTTTAGTGATCCTCTTTTCTTTGGAAGACAAAACAAAGAAGTATGAGAAAGACGAGTCGCGGCCGAAAAGATGAAATATTCTGTCAACTTCACTATTTTAGTTATTTTCATTTTATTTTAGGGTGTGTTCTTTCTTCGAGAGAATCCTGAAAAAAAAAAAATAGAGGGAAACCCCTTCGGAATTCAATTATTCTCTCTGTCCCTTCATTTCACAGAAAATGGAGAGGCGAATTGATGTACTTATTGGATCCGTCGGGACTGACGGGGCTCGAACCCGTAACATCCGCCTTGACAGGGCGGTGCTCTAGCCTATTGAACTACAATCCCAGGGAAATAAGAAGAGATCTAGCAGAAAATTTAGATTCTTTTTTTTATTCTCTTGTCTTGTATCAGGTATTTCTTAAGAACAAGAGGGTTATACCATCTGATAGTAGATTGGCGAATTGTTGGGCCGAGCTGGATTTGAACCAGCGTAGACATATTGCCAACGAATTTACAGTCCGTCCCCATTAACCACTCGGGCATCGACCCAACGCCTAATTCATTTTAGACGTTCCATAATCAACTTCCTTTCGTCTCCCAAGTAGACTTGACAAATACATATCACTTGAAATCAAATATAACATTTGATATAAAATAGAAAGTCTCTTCTGAGTAGACTAATAGAAGGACTTGACAAATACGGATCACTTGATAGAAAATCCCACTCCTATAGTCTTTAGTCTTGGTATACCCCCAGAGGGACTTGAACCCTCGTTTTCTCCGTGAAAGAGAGAGGTCGTAACCACTGGACCATAGGGGCCTATGCCACCTTCATTCATAAATCAACTAGAAATAGGTAATAAGACAAATACCATAGGTAACTAAGGCCACCTTAACTTAATATAACTCAGGCCTGGAGCCGCCTTTAGGATTTAGGTGATGCATAGTATATAAATAAAAGGGAAAAACTCGTTAACTATTCTGAGGATTAATGGTAATCAAACTTTACCATTAAACTATACAATCTTGAAACTTGATTTCATTGGTCTTTCTCGTCTTTATCTTTCTGATTCCCAAAGGGTTATGCGTTGGATCCAAGATCCTTCACTCCGCAGTAGATTCAAGGTGGTTTACCAAACTATGATTTGTTCGGTCAAATTATATTGAGCCCTAAGTCATACTGTCAATTAACGACACGACAGGACAGGACAAGAGGGCAATAAAAGAAGAGAGAAGACGGAGATCTAGATTAGCTATACCCGCGTTAATAATAATATAAGTTAATAAATACAACATTCATACAGTTTTCTGGTATTCAATATTGAAGTAGATTAGAATATCTATGCCGTTATTATACATTATAATATAATTAATAAGTTTTGATATTATCAATCCCAAAGCATTGTAAGCCTAAGTGGGAGAATTGGGTTTCTAGGACTGTTTTATCAATTCTGTTTCGGTTGCATCTCTTAAAAATGACAATTAATTCAAGTTCAGTATAAATTTTTATTCCACCTATTTCATAGATTCCAGTCAAAGATTCATAGAATCCAAATTCCATCATTGCTAGATTTGATTTTGATGGATAATGCGCCAGCAAAAATGGTATTTTTTTTTTTTTTTTTAGAGAATTCGATATGGATGAATATAAATAACTGACAATTTCAAAATAATCCGGGATAGACGCAATGTCCACAATACCTGGATTTAATCAGATACAATTTGAAGGATTTTGTAGGTTCATTGATCAGG
>JARVZY010007849.1:0-21545 GCA_030686995.1 Artemisia argyi | reverse complement strand
GAATTTTAAGTCTAAATTGAAGTATAATGAAAGAGCTTTCGAAAAAGTACAGCCACGATCAATTTTGAGGTCGGGAAGTCGGTCTTTTGATTTTTCTTTGTTAAGGTGCCAAAGCTGTCAAACCGGGACAGATTTGGGGTAAAAGTTTGAGGTTGGCATGTGGTTGTAAAAGTGGTATTTTGACTTGGTCTTCTGGAATAGTTAATTTTTAGGTTATATTAGACTACCATGAAGAGGATTCGCGATAAAAACTTGTGGAAGTAATTATTAAAAATCAAAACTTTTTGGTGTGCGTTCAGATCCGAATTTGAGTAGTTGTCAAATTTGAATTTCTTGTGAGTACTTGTGTGTGTTACTGTTCCATGGCCTTCTGGGATTAGCTTCTATGCTTATGAGAGACCATGGTAAATATTTGGTGTGAGTTGTTGAGCTTTATTTGTTGTGATTTCATGTGAGTGAATGTACTCAAAAATTCTGCATTTTCTGAGTTTTAGAGTGCAAGGGATTTAGTGAGTATTAAGTTATGGTAGTGGTTAGTGTGGTGTCTAGGAGATCCATGGTGGGTCATATGAGTCTTAGACATCCATCATATGTGTATTACATGGGTTGTAGTTTTTAGCTTGACCTTGTGTAATGTGGATTTATTTGTGTTGTTTAGATTTGTGATTTGTTTTTGTGGAGCTGCGGAGTTTAAGGTGAGTTCATAGTCCCATAATTTTACTTTGTTTTAAACTTGGGATGGGAATGATGCTTGTCTTAAATGATTTGATTTACTGTGATTATGTGTGTGGTATTAAAGAGCCTGGACTTATAATGTTGTCGTATGTATGCTATGTGTGATTATTTGCTTGTGTGGATATATATGTTTGGTCCAATTGGGGGGGAGCATCCAATTGGAGAGTAATACTCCTGCTCGTACCAAACTATGTGGATTGGATAATGTGGTGATAATGCTGTGTGGTCCAATTGGGGGGGAGTATCCAATTGGAGAGTAATACTCCTACTCGTTACCGGTTTTTGGGATTCAATTGGGAGGGTGCTTACCCTGTTGCTCGCGCATGCGACCTAATTGATGATATATTGATGGGTACTACTTTGGATCGGTGGGCACGTTCCGCCCAATGGTTGCCTTATGAGTGTTGTTGCCTTATGTGTGGATATTAACTTGCAAATGCATGTAGCTATATGATAACTATAATTTATTTGTCCAGCTATATTTTGTGATCACAGTAAATTCGGTTGCCTTGTGTGTTGAGTCTCAAACCTATGAATCTCACCAACATTATGTTGACGTTTTAAGCATCATTTTCAGGTGAGCATTCTAAGGATAAGATAGAAGGATGTGGATAGACGAGACCTTAGTTGCATTGGAAGTGGTTTATCATCTTTATTTGGATTTATGTTTTGTTTTGGTTATTTTATTTTGGGGTATTGTTACAACACTTTGTGTTTGTACATTGCTCTATTTATGTGCATGTAGTTGTTCTCTATTTAGACACCAGGTGTTGTGATGATATCCATGAAGTTACACCCGTGCGTTTCCGCCGTGGCGGGGTGTGACAGATTGGTATCAGAGCCTTGGTTATAGAGAATTAGGTGGTTGAGCCTAGACTATAGCCTAGGAGTCCTTCATATAGTTGCATTTAGGACCTATGTGTAAGTATAGTATTTTATATGTCTATTTTCCTATATTTATGTGATGTTTGATTGAGTTTTGGATGTATATTCTATCCCGTATACGTAGTATTGTATATATCGACTTTATTATATCGTATTCCGCGCGTAAGATGCTTCGTTGGACTGTCGTTGTTGCTATCGGATGCGATAGAAATGGTAGGATAAAGCGGACTAACCGCAGAATCTGAGTTCTCACTAGCATGTATCAATGTTCGGACAAGGAGAGGACGTTTATGGGAAACGTTGGTGGAGAAGAAGTGGAGAGGTTTGGAACCATGATGACTTCTGGAGATGGAGCCATTACCAAACACCCTTGGTAGTATCCTCACTTCACATAGGAAGGAGATGTGGTTTAGTCTAAACCTCGTGATTTGTATGCACTTGTGAATTATGTAGAATTGGAAGAAAGGAATGGAGATGGTTTTGCATGTTTTCGTCTACCTCAACGTATAGGAAACATGAATGGTTGGTTGAGTAAAGATGAAAGGGAGTTAGGGTGAAATGGTGTGGATTCGGATCTAGAGTCCACAGCGAGTAGTAAGTTGAATTGATCTGAGTGGGGAGATAAGTGTGAGAGTGGAGTTGAGCCATTATGCGACGTCTTTTGTTTTGTGACATGTTTTGGAATTTGTATATTGTCTTTTGCCGTCTGGAGCCATGTTGGAGCGTGATTACTCTTGGATGCTGGATCGATCTTATCCAAGTGATTCTGATTATAGAGTTTACGTTATCGTTGGAATTGTTCCATGTGAGATGATTGTTGCGACGCCTTTTGTTTTTGTTTGCGTGCTGGTTTGCATGATGTGTTGTCATAGGAGGGAGTACATTTGTGAAAGGGGGCATAGATAATTATGGTGGCCAACATAATTATACATGCGTCACAACACAAGTGGACTTGCAAGTATGATAGCATGGATTGCATGGTGTATTAGGTGCTATGTGGTATATGTGCGTTATCATTGAGATGTGTGGTTTTGGAAGTAAGTATGCGTGTGGAATAGGCTTATAACTATGGTCGCGAACATAATTATAAGAGTATCACACACGTGGACTTGTGACCGTTATCGCATTGATTGATGTTTGTTGTTATATGTTGTGGTAGATGGTATGTGATATCATGTTGGTGATGGCTGTATGGTTAGAGAAGTATTCTCTTAACCGTTTGGGCAATCGTTATATGTTAGGGTGTGTAGGTGGTAAGATTCCATCCTACCTATCATATGTTGATACCTCAATTATCGGTAGGTACTTATGTTGTGGTATTTAAGTTGATTCGTTTGCTAGACGCTCCGTTTGTATACCTAATTTTTTTATTGGCATTCCTATTCGTACCACGATGGTACGTATGCCATATTCTTTCTATTCGACGTCGTGATAGGTGTTGGGAAATCAAATTCGTTTTTGTTGGATACTGTTTCGTTTCTTTGGTTATTCCATACATTCATTCTTCGGATGAATGTTATGCTATTCTTCATGTATGGTGGTTCGTGACGAGTTGGTGTGGATATTTGATCCCTCATTTACACACCAATTGAAGTTTGTGACATGTTTTTGTGACCTGTTAGTATCAGTGTTTTTTTCTATGATTTTGGTTTGATTGTTGTACGAATGAGTCTTTGCGTTCTTCGTTTGGTTTGCAATGCATTTGCGTGAGTGTTCACTGGTATGAGTTCGTTTGAGGATTATTTTGGTTACGGAATTCTTCAATGTCTTTCGCGTTCGATTACGAGGTTGTGTTAGAATCTTTATGGTATTTTACAAATTCGTTTTGGGTATTTCAAGGTCATTTGTTGGAAACTATTATTTCTAAGGTGAAAATGAAGTGTGGAAAGAAAATGGTTATGTTGATGTCTTACATAAAATGGTTTATATATATTTTATAAAGAAATGTATAAGTTTAAGATATGTCTTGCGAAAACCGGTGTTCATTTATTTTTGGGAAGGTTGAGTACGGGAATAAGAACTGTCTATGGTTCTCATTTACCAAACTTGTTATGTATTTGGTTCATTGAGTGTTTCTTTCGTTGAGGTACGCTTGTGGATGTTTTATGGGTGCGTGCATCTTATATTTTCTTTGTATGGGTTTTCATGAACATTTTATCCGTGTCTATTTTTATTGGGGGAAAATTTCTCATTGTGTTTTTCTAGCTTTGATTTTGATGTTCGTCACTTCGTTGGTCGGTAATTTGTACCCCTTTTGAGTTCGTTGATATACGTTTTTGTTCGACCGGTTTTATGGTTCACGTCGTTTACTTAGGATAGATTGTCGTTTTGATTATCGATTTGTTCGTCGAAGAGGAAGAGGGTGTTTGCCAATTTGTTTAAGTGAGAGGTTTAGCTTTAAGATGTACATTCTTCAGATTGCGTGGGCATCGCGGAGGTGGAAGATCCATAAGGGGAACTGTGTGATACATGATTTAAAGTTGGGGAGTAGAACTTGGAGATGATATTTGTATGGAGCAGAAAGTGTTATCTACAAAGATCATAAGAATCTTTAGCATATATTTGACAAGAGGCTAATATATGTTTAAGAGAAGTTGGGTGTGGAATTTATCAGTGACTACGATTGTCTGATTCGCCACTGTAAAGGAAGGGCAGACATCGTGGTAAGAGCGCTGAGCGAGAGTGAACGAGTGAAACTTGGATGTTTGTGAGCAATGGTTATGATAATTCGGTTCGGAGTTAAGAGGATGATGGTGACAACCTAGAGAGAGAGGTTCAAGGATGAGAACATGTAAGAAGAATAATTACTTGGTTTAGACCAGTAAATGGAAAGGAACGAAGATGGAGGAATGTACTTTGCGGACCATCTATTGGTTTCATTGAGAGGAAGCGTAAGGATATCAATCATGAAAGGTATTTGATACATCCGAGAATGGATAAGACGTATTATTACCTTAGCAAGAGATGTATGGAGGAGTAGGCGAGACTTTTCGCTCGGTGAGTTGGTAAAGAGTGATGGGGTGTCGCGTTGATCATCAAGAAACATGATGAAATATTTACTTCGCGACAGTGGTAAACGTGTTATGGAGTTTTGAGAACGCGTATGAAGATGAGTACGACTTATCGTTCTTAAATGAGTGAACTAAGTGAGCGTACAAATCAGGATATGGATGGTGAGCTGAGAGCATGGGTGTAATTGATTTTGGAGGAGGCCGGGGTATACATTTACCTTTAGCTGAGTTCTCCTATATCAACAATTATCATTCTAGTATTGAGTATGTGTCGTGTGAAAATTATATGGAAGGTAATGTAGGTCACCTGTTCTGTGGGAAAAGGTTGGAACGAGCCAACTAATTGGTCCTGAACTAGAACGAGGGACTACGGATATGGTCTTTCAGATCAAGGAAAGACTTAAGGCAGTGAGAGATTGCCAAAAGAGTTACGTGGATAATCGTCGTAAGTCTTTAGAATTTGGTGTTGGTGATTTTGTGATGCTGAAAGAGTTTTCTTGGGAAGGTGTTGTGCTTTTCGGTAAGAAAGGCAAGTTAGCACCAAGATACGTAAGATGTTTGAGATTTCGTAAAGAATTGGATTTGTGGCATACCGGTTGAAGTTAGCTGAGGAATTGAGTGGTGTACATGATACGTTTCACGTATCTAATGGAAAGAAGTGGTTGGCGGATGCTAGTCTGCATGTGCCATTAGATGAATGTAAGGTTGACAAGACTCTTCGTTTTGTTGAGAAACCTGTTGAGATTATGGATCGAGATGTTAAGGGTTTGAAGTTTGGTGAGATAGCGTTGGTAATGGTATGGTGGGATTCTAAGCGTGGTCCTGAGTTTACATGGGAACGTGAGGATCCGATGAAATTTAACTACCCAATTTTGTTTGCTGATATGGTTGGTGAAGTAGATCGTTTGTAGTTGGATTTTAGATCGTGGAAGTTAGATGCGTGGTATCCATAAATGTTTGTTTTATGGGTATTTGTTATTTGTGAGTGCGTCTTGCGGTTACCATTTGGGTTTTCATTTGGTTCGAGAGTATCGTACCTACCTGTGAGAAGTCGTTCGGATCTTTGGTGTTATTGATCGATGTAATGTATCTATTTTTGTGTATTGTTGGAGTATCGATATGTTTTCTATCGTGTGAATTCGGGTATTAGTCGGTTCACATTTTTGCGATTCTTTCTCTGTGATTTTATGGGGTGGTATCTTTCCGCTTAAAAATCCATAAATTTCCTTTTGCTGTTGTGAGTGGTGACTATAGTAGTTGAAATCTCGGGACGCGATTTCCCTAAGTGGGGGATGATGTAACAACCGTGGTTTTAGCAGGTCAGTTTGACTGATAGTCTTGACACGGTTGACGTTTGTTTGGTGTGTATTAGGTGTTTGAAGTGATATAAGTGTGATATAGGTGAGTTTTAGCACTAAATCCCTTTGCGTGAATGGTTTTATTGTGATTTGGAAAGTTTGAAATTTGGAAAAGTTCATTTTGAACACCTTTGTGGTGTAGAAATAACTTGTGTAGTTTTGGTGTTTTTGTGTTTTTGCGTAACGAGGTTTCGTTCAAGTAATTGAGCGTTAATAAGTTACGTGGGATTTGTTTTTATAAGTTATATTTCAAAAAGAGTGTGAAATTCTATTTTTGGAAACTTTGTTTTGAAAATTATATTTTTCCGGTTTATCGTAAAATTAAGGTTTATCGCGTAAGACGTTAGGTTTTGTTTTGGGAGTTTATAAAATATGAAAATTATGAGGTTTTGAGTGTAATAAATAAATTTAATAAAAAAAATAAAAAATATATATATGGTGTAAAATTCGGCTAGAAGGAAAGATAAGGGAAAAAGGAAACCAAATTTAAGTCCAATCACAACTCCTAACTAAAAGGGTTATCTAGAATTATATTAGGATAGTATATATACAAAACCAAAACACCCCAAAAACCTTTTTCTCTGGTTTTGGTCGTTCATGGGAGGCAATGGAAGAAGAAAAACTTAGGGTATATGATGAGGCGAAAAATGATCCGTTTTTAGGGGGTCATTTAAGCCCGAATCCGACTTTATTTGATCAAATATTGCCCTAAATCGTTCCTTTTGTGATTTTAGGTGTTTGGAGAGTGAATTCTAGAAAAGAGGCTATTTTGGACGTTTTTGGAGCATAAAGTGAAGAAAACGACAAAGTACCAAAAATCCAAGCTGGAAATACAAGGTGACGGCGTCAAGGGTTTGCTCTTGACGGCGTCAGACAAGATGAATATTTTACCGTAGCTGGTGACGGCGTCAGATGGAGAGATGACGGCGTCAAAGAGGCCAAGATTAATTTACCGTAGGTGGTGACGGCGTCACCAAGGCCGTCACAAGTGGATCTAGGGCGTCCGAGGAAGTGTATGGCGGCGAGTTGACGGCGTTAGATTTTACTCTTGACGCCGTCAGGACGATTTTCGTATATATAGTTTTCTAGTTTTTTCATTAAAAAAAAAGAGAAGTTTTGGTGAAACCCTAAAGACGATTTTGGTGCCTCTTTTACAGGTTTTTCAAGGGTTCCAAACCCTTGAGACCTTGCATTGTAATTGAGATAAGTATACTCTTAATTCAATCAATATGTCTATGTGTTGGTTGTTTATCTTTTATTCTTATCTTAATTCTACTATGCTAGGCTAGATTTACTTTGTGTTTGCTTAGATCTAATGAAACCTGGATGTTGATTATGTGTTGATTACTTGTCTATTCTTGTTCTTGGATGAATGATATTATATGTTAGGCTTAAGAAAACTGGCAGATCTCCAAATGGTAACATGCTTAAACGTCTTAAGAAACATGAACCGAGGCGTACTAGGTCTTTATTGGTTGTATTTAATGCATGAGCCACTGTTTACAATCCCTATAGTTGTGTTGGGTCATGGTGTAGGAGGAGATAAGAGCTCATAGAGTTGGGGAGTTATGTATGCCACCCCACGAATGGTATTAAGGAATACAATCCGTCATCCATACAAGTGTAACAAGTAATTGACATGTAAAAGATATCTAGGGAGTAATGAAGTCTAAGTAAACACAACTTCTCCAAATACTGCTCACAACCTTAGTTTAATATTAGCTTAATTTCATTTTCATTAGTTTAATTAGTTATAAAGTAGTTTTTGGGTTAGTTGAATAACAACTAATTCCGCCCACTCTTCCAAAACCCGAGATTTTACTTGCTTTCATAAAATATAAAAACACAAAAAATAATCATCTTTCATCTTTAGAACTATTAATTAGGTTTTCTAATCCTAGCGACACTATTCCTAAGCTGAACGATCAATCCCCCGGTACTTGTCACTATACTATACTACAACGATCAGGTACACTGCCTGGTGGGGGTTGTAAGCCTCGCGAGATCCCTCGAGAGGTAAAGCAAGGTGCGATTCCCACGCATCAGTTTTTATTATTGAAGCTAAAATCAAGATCAAGGTTATTTTCGATACTAGTTTTCATTCAATTAATTAGTTATTGATCTAATTCATGTAATATAAAGTATGATGGATTAGAGTTTGTGTTAACTTCTGTAAATTAATGTTATTAAACATGTTGGGATCAATTAATGATAATAGTATGATGATTGGTTAAAGGAATTGAGCGTAAAACATGCTAGTTGTTGAGTTAGGGTTTGGGCAGATTTGTAAGGCTGTAAAGATGTGAGTGTATATAACAGATGGTGATGAGTTAAGTCACGAATTTTAAGTCTAAATTGAAGTATAATGAAAGAGCTTTCGAAAAAGTACAGCCACGATCAATTTTGAGGTAGGGAAGTCGGTCTTTTGATTTTTCTTTGTTAAGGTGCCAAAGCTGTCAAACCGGGACAGATTTTGAGTAAAAGTTTGAGGTTGGCATGTGGTTGTAAAAGTGGTATTTTGACTTGGTCTTCTGGAATAGTTAAGTTTTAGGTTATATTAGACTACCATGAAGAGGATTCGCGATAAAAACTTGTGGAAGTAATTATTAAAAATCAAAACTTTTTGGTGTGCGTTCAGATCCGAATTTGAGTAGTTGTCAAGTTTGAATTTCTTGTGAATACTTGTGTGTGTTATTGTTCCATGGCCTTCTGGGATTAGCTTCTATGTTTATGAGAGACCATGGTAAATTTTTGGGGTGAGTTTTTGATGCGTGAGAATCGCAACAGGCTTTACCTCTCGAGGGATCTCGAGAAGCTTACAACCCCCACCAGGCAGTGTACCTGATCGTTGTAGTATAGTATAGTGACAAGTACCGGGGGATTGATCGTTCAGCTTAGGAATAGTGTCGCTAGGATAGTGACAAGTACCGGGAGCATCCAATTGGAGAGTAATACTCCTGCTCGTACCAAACTATGTGGATTGGATAATGTGGTGATAATGCTGTGTGGTCCAATTGGGGGAGAGTATCCAATTGGAGAGTAATACTCCTACTCGTTACCGGTTTTTGGGATTCAATTGGGAGGGTGCTTACCCTGTCGCTCGCGCATGCGACCTAATTGATGATATATTGATGGGTACTACTTTGGATCGGTGGGCACGTTCCGCCCAATGGTTGCCTTATGAGTGTTGTTGCCTTATGTGTGGATATTAACTTGCAAATGCATGTAGCTATATGATAACTATAATTTATTTGTCCAGCTATATTTTGTAATCACAGTAAATTCGGTTGCCTTGTGTGTTGAGTCTCAAACCTATGAATCTCACCAACATTATGTTGACGTTTTAAGCATCATTTTCAGGTGAGCATTCTAAGGATAAGATAGAAGGATGTGGATAGACGAGACCTTAGTTGCATTGGAAGTGGTTTATCATCTTTATTTGGATTTATGTTTTGTTTTGGTTATTTTATTTTGGGGTATTGTTACAACACTTTGTGTTTGTACATTGCTCTATTTATGTGCATGTAGTTGTTCTCTATTTAGACACCAGGTGTTGTGATGATATCCATGAAGTTACACCCGCGCGTTTCCGTCGTGGCGGGGTGTGACAATGAGTTTTTAGAATTGATTTGGGGAGTATTTATAATTTTTTGGGGTGTTAAATTTAAAAAAAAAAGAAAAAAAGAAACAGGTATATACCCGTTGTAAAAGTGCCCAACATTCAAAAAAAATATTCAAACACTCCAACGTTCAAATTGAATTCAAAAGAAAAAGAAAAAAAATACTTACCGCGTGGGCTGGCCACCACAGCGCAGCAGCCGACGGCGCCACCCACGATGTCGTGCGCCAAAGGATTTTTTGGGCTGGTGCGATGGCGCCACCCTAGCAGCCAATGGTACCCCTTGCTCTAATGGTTTTATTTCGTATCGTTTCGTTTATGTAAGATTTAGGTTTTATTAATAAAATTTGTGCTTGTGTTAAAAATGTTTAAAAAAAATGATGCATTATGGGTTGTCACTGTGTTGAGAGAGATGAATATGTGTTGAGGAGAGAGAAAACTGAGATGACAGCCGGAAAGATGATGCAATATGGGTCACAACTGTCACAAGCCTAAGGGTAAGCAATAGGTAAGATAATGATTGATGAAACTTGGTTAAATGAAATATAATGCTCAATTACTTAGTATTGGGTAATACTCTATTTTTTAACAAATTGAAAAGAATGATCATTATATTGCATTGTATTTCTTTTATCATTGCTTTTCTCTTTACCCTCTTTGAACCAAATGAGCCCTTAATAACATATCATTACATTAAAACGGAAAACAATACGAGAAAAATATGAATCGTAAATCAAGGTTTGAACTTTGAACCAAAAATGTCCAAGGCTTAGACTCGCTCAGCTGGTCAACCAATATGCCCTTTCATTTTCAACATCTGATTAACTTCCTCGTAACTTCTTCATCTTTGTTTGTTTCTGTAAACAAATTTTATAGAAGAGTGACAAGTTGGTCATGAGCTCATTAGTGTTTGGTCCCTTTTGTACGTACTTACGTCCTATCGGAGTAAAATGACGTTTAATTCATAAACAGTTTTAATGGCTTTAGAGTGAGAGGTGTAGTGACAAACCTCAAGCTCCTCATTTGGGGCCCACATCACCCCAACACCTCTTCACAACTAACCTCAACTAACTCCTCCTGACTCATAACTAACCTCAACTTACTCATTTGAGGCTCACCACTTACCATTTTTTTTTAATTCATTTCAATAAATAAACTAAATTCATTTAACAAATTATACAAAATGATACAACATAATAATTCAAATTTCGAAACAGAGGGCGGGGATATTATTAAAATTTCAAAATTCAAATTTCAAAATTTTAAAAAAGACGGCGGGATATTTTAAAATTTTTAAATTTCAAATTTCAAAATTTCAAACAAAACAATAAAAATGTGTGCAAATTCAAAATTAAAATTTCAACTGAGCGAGATAATTTAGAATTCAAACTGAAAATTCAAATTCACATAAAAAGGTGGTTACAACAACACGAAACATTACACAACAGTACAACAATACGGAAAAGAAATACACACGATACGGAAACAGAAATACACACGATACGGAAATAGTTAACATAAAACACAACTACTAATCGTCTCTGTCCCATGCCCTTGTGTTTCTTAGAGCGAACCACACATGTTGATACTTAATCCTTTTCCCATAACGTTCATAGTAAATACGGTTTGCATTGCTGAGACGACAAGGGTCATCACTTGTACGCAACAACTCTTTGTAAATAGCATTATAGTTTTGACATTCAGCATTCATCCTACTCCATAGAGCCGTAATACAATTTTTATTACGGTGCGAACCATCACTTTAATTGTTGAACCTTTTTGTAACTTCATTCCAAAAGGAACGTTTAGTCACAGCGGATGTAGAATCATGAACTTCAAGCTAAATGGTAGCTAGAACGTATTCTTCTTCCATTGACCAACGGTTTGTCATTGTAGTGTGTGTAAATATTGTAGTGTGTAAATATTGCAGTGTGTGTAAAACAGAGGGATATTGCATGGTATAAATAGGGGTTTATTGAAAGCGGGATACATTTCAAATTTTGAATTTAAAACAGAGGGCGGGATACATTTGAAATTTTGAATTCAAAACTCTGAGCGGGATACATTTGAAATTTTGAATTCAAACTTATGAGCAGGATACTTCCACCTCCTCCTCCTATTTATAACCCATTGGGGAACCTTGCTGAATACACACACAATTCACTCACATTCATCAAAGAATTTTGTCTAGTTCTTCAAAAAGAATGTCTCACACTCTACCACAAAGCACACCTGAAGACAATTCCCCACAAAACACACCGCCGGAAGATCTGTTTCCGGTGTTTCAGTATGGCGTTGGGCTCAGGGACTTCCACCTGTGCCATCGAGTGAGGATGACTCAAGTGCCTCCTACTCGAGTCACGAGGGATATGTGTCGGATGATTCATTTTATTGAATCATAGTTTTATGTTTATTTATCGTATCGTTTTTTAGTGGTTCGAATTTCTGTTTCTTAGTTATCGTATCGTAGGTTATTGTTGTAGTCGTTGTTTCAAGTAATATCAATGTTATGCTGAATCGGTGTTTCACAATTTCATTCTTCACTTAACATTTCATACAAATCATTTTCTACAAAATACATACAAAAACAATATAACCCAAAAAAGAAAAAAAGAAAAAAAGAAAAAAAAAGGACAACATGGCAGGCTCTCTCCCTCATCACGCAGACGACGAGGTTCTCTTTGGCGAGCCACAACGAGCTGCAGCTGGTGTGGTAGCTAGCCATGGCGAGCTCCACGTCGGACGACGAGCTGCCATGGCGAGCCCACACCTTCTCCTCTTATAATTGTCAATGGTGGAAAACAGTTTTTGATTTATGGTTGTTATAATTGTGTGTGTTGAGTCCGGGTAAAAATGAGATAAAACTAGAGGTTTGTGGCTTAAACATATAAAAGGATACGAGTGATTATTTAATATAGTAGGGTACCCGCGTGTTACAGCGGCAATTATTTTGAAATAAAATTTTTCGGTAAATTATACATTTTAGTTTATTATGTTCTTTTTTATAATTTAAATTTACGGATATCAAGAATTTCATTTATCTCGTGCCCGTTCGGGTTCGAGCCCGTTTGGCCCGTGTCCAATCGGTCTCGAGCCCTTTTGGCCTGTTACCTGTTCGGACTTGAATATTTGTATAATGTGCTTTATTATTTGTATTAGTGACATTTAATAATTGTGATCGAGTTGGTTGTATAATATGTTTGATAAGTTATATTTTTTTATGTAAGAGGTGTTTTAATAACTGCATTAATTGTATTTATTGAACAGTTAATTAATTGACTACATTAAATATCTTGACCAAATTAATTGTGGTTTGATTGTGTTTTAATTGTATTTCTTAGTATAATAAACAATGCTGAATTAGTTGTTTTTTTATCTTAAGAACTTGTAATTATATTTAATGTTAGAAAATGTGTTTTAGTTACTTGTATTTTTAGCTTTTATAACTTGGATTGCTCACACACAAGTGGGCTAATGCTACGGTAGGAATCAGTTGAAAATCCGTTGCAAATGGCCATTTGCAACGGATTTGCAACAAATACCTACTGTAGCGTTAATGCTCAATGGAAATTTAAATTGCAACGGATTTCTAACGGGGTTTAAAAAAATTGCAACGGTTTTCCAACCAAGAAAAATCCGTTCTAAATTAGCAACCGTGTTTGCAGCGAATCATATTCCAACAGTTTGTCTACGATTTTGTTATGGTAGATGCTGAAAGAAAATTGCAACGGATAATATATTGTACGGGATTGCAACGAAATACATTTGTTACGAGATTGCAACGGAATACATTTGCTACAAAATTGCAACGGTATAAGTTTGCAATATATTTGTGACGAGTTCTCAACAGAGTGTCACTAAAATGATTCTGTTACAATTCCATTACAAAAAACTGCATTTAAAAAACAACATTTGGCTATTTTTTCCGTAATATACAAATATGTACAACTAAATAATTCCGAACGCGCAATTGAAACCCAAACTAATAGTTAGACGAATATGAAAATATCATATTACATAGTGTATCAAATCGTACCAAACGTGCCACTTCTAAACCAAAAGAGTGTATTATACACGAAGTGTAAAAACCAAATCCTACCGAATGCATTACTTCTTAACAAAATGAGTATAATCCACCAGGTTTACCAAATCCACCTCCTACTTCAAAACAAAATGTGTATGAAACACCGAGTGTACCTTAATCAACAAATGTTAAGCGGATCGGGGAGTAGGAGGCTGCTCCTTCAATTGTGTCAACACCTCAGCGAGCTTATCATTTGTCAACGCTGAATTTTAAGAGTTTTTAATTTAAGTAGGCCTTCCTGACTTCCTCCATTATTAAATAGTAAGATAAATAGTAAAAAAAATAAAAGAATTCTAGACATTATTACTAAATGTCATAAAGAGGAATAACATAAGTTGTTCGTATAAGTACAATCTCGTGTATTTGTTTACATATAACAGTAACTCGTGCTTTCATTTTGATATTTATAATCTCGTTTATATACATTAACTTAATATATAATGATAATAATATTTATAAATAATAACAACATATATGTTGTCTTTAAAAAAATAATATAAAATCTAGACGGTATAAAGTGTAGGAGGTGTCTATTAAAAACATAGAACTGATAAGTTTACTTAAATATATTGTTTACTTAAAATTTAATAAATAAAGTTTTATTAATTACCCTTTTGTTTTTATTTTTTTTACAAAATCGGCACATTTATTTTTATACATATTTTTCTGTTAAATGAAATTTAGATTGTTTTCATTAAATTATTTCAATTTTGACTTTATATTAGCTAATGTGATGACTCAATTTTTCATACATGACAAAATTAAACACTCCTATTAATCTAATGTCAATTACTCTGACATTAATTTTTTACTTTTTAAAAATGTCGGATCATAAAAGGGCTCATTTGGTTTGTAGACGGGTTTATGATTAGGATTTCGATTTAAATTGGTTTAGGGTTTGAATTTGAATTTAAGATAAAAGAGAGATATAATATTTAAAAATATAATACATATTAAAATATAAATTTAAAATTATTTATATAAATAGTTAGGGGATAAAAAGAAAAATATGAGAAGGATATAACATGTGGTCCCACCTTTTTAATAAAACTAATCAAACCCTCTAACTTTAGCACACACATTTATATTTGAAATTAGTATCTAAACCCAAATCATAAAACTACAACCAAACTAGGGATGAGCATATTGACCCGATTCCCGTAACCGAACCGAAACCGTACTGGTACCGTACCGAAACCATACCGAGTCCATATATATGGTACGGTACCGGGACTACTAAATAAGGCTAAAAAAAATCGGGAACTTTCGGGTTCGGGACGGGACTTATTCGGGAAATCCCGATTGGGTACCGGAATTAGAATAGTCCATGGTTTTTAGGGAATTATATTCAAAAACCCATTTGTTCCATGCATCAGGCTAACCAAAGGTCCCAAAAAATTAAAAAAAAAAATGAAAAAAAAAAAAACCCCTACTGGATGCTACTAATTAGTAACAACAACGGTTCTTCATTCATATCATTGGAAAACATAAGTCATCTCAATCTTTATGATTGGAAAACAATGGAGGTATGTTTAATATTTATGTTTAATGACTTTAATCTGTATCATTCGAATGGGTGTCCATATTTCTACATTCAATATCATTGATTATATGAATGATTATTATATCATTTGATATCACTATATCAGTGATTATATCATTCGTAGAGATTAACAAACATCTACAGACTTTTGTTGTTAATTTATGTGCTTATTTGTACATTCTTGAAACAAGCATGCACATATATATGGAAATGGCTCGTACATTCTTTGTACAATACAAGTTTTAAATATCATTCAAGTTTTAAAAAAAACGAGAATAACCCGATACGTACCGATTTCCCGGTCCCGTATCCCGGAACCGGCACCGGCACCGGCACCGGAATCCCGTTCGGTACGGGAACGGTACACACCTTTCATGCCCGGGAAAAAAACGGGAGCATCAATTCGGGACGGGATCGGGACGGGATTGATCCCGAGCTCATCCCTAAACCAAACAATTGAATTTAACTTTTTAACCATAAACCCAAGTAAACCCCCTTAACCAAACAACCCTAAGAGATGAGCTGAAATCCACAACTTAAACAATTTAGAATAAATTACGTAGTTTGTCCATGTGGTTATACTTTGTTAATACTTTTTCGCATGACACTTCCTTATTTTGAAACTTGGTAACACTGTCAGTCCTTATAAAAAGAGGATGTTGGTATTGGCCAGAAATCATAGAGAGGTGGAGAAAGAGTAGAGGGAGTGCGAGGCACAAGAGATCAAGGATTTAACAAGCCATTCTAACGATTGCTAGGACTTCTGAGGTTACCAAGTTTCAAAACAATGATTCGTGATGGCAATAAAACGTCTTAGGTAGGGTGGTAAACTAAGAGGCCGCTGGCCTCCTCTTCAGATGTGTGCTCGACAAACTGACAGTTCTTCGATCTCCGCTTTTGGGGGCGGGAGTGCTTGGTCACTGGGTTTTTCTTTTCCTCAATCAATTCAATTGAATCAGCCGGTCTAATATTTTGTAATGGGTTGGCTTGGCTAGACAACGATGGACCTCAAGGTTATGAGCCTTGTGAGCTACCATACTGCTCTACCCCGCACCGAAGAGAACTTAAAACTAATAGATACGTAAAGATTAAATGGACCCCTCTACCATATCTATAGAGACGAAGTATTCGGGTAGCATAGCCACGGGACAAACGTTGTGATTTGCTAAAAACTTTATTATATTTTAAGGCTTTGGTCATAGAATAACAACAGACTTTCTTTATTAGTCTAGTTTTTGTACGTGAACTCTGAAAAAGTTGTGTAAATGTAACGAACTTTTATAAAGTGTTAGAATAACTCATTTTGATGAGATGTCACATTATAAATAGTGTCATGTGTCAGACTATTAGGTATGACATGTAATCAAAATGGGAATATTAGAACACTTTATGAATGTTTGTTACATTTAAACAACTTTTTCAATAAATTTATACTCTATAACAAATCGATATATTTGAAAAAGTTCACTGCTATTTAATGACTAAAAGCCTGTATTTTAAGATAAAGTCTAAATTTGAGAAGCATAAATATGGGTCTCGGCTCAGCCATATCTCAGGCTCCCCCATGAAATTAATGGTCTATTTAATATGCTTAATCCTTACCAGCCCAATTAATCACGGTCAATTACACTACTAGATAATAAACACAATATAGTTTATGGCAAAAGTCTTATTCATGCTGGAATCTGGTTAAACCACGCTTATAGGCAAGTTTGAGCCTGTTTGTGTCTTCATATACCACTTTTTACCTTTTAATAGTATTACATTCCTTAAATTGCCTTTTTTTTTTTGTGTCTTATAGTCTTATACAAAGTTGGTTTATGTATTTCCACCAAGGTCAACTTTTAGTTTAAGTTTCAGTTGTGTAAAAACAACTAGCTGAAACACGCAAGCAAATCATTCTTGAGAGTACTTTTACGGTTTTACTATCTGCCAATGCAAAGTTGATATGTGACATTTAGATTGACGATCTCTAAGAACTTCATCGAATGCAACTAACATATGATCCATATCAATTACAAGTACCATACATAATCCAGGCAACCAAACCTCGAAATAGTTTTACATCTTCATTAGTGAATGAAACAGATTTATTATACTTTATCACACTTAATTTAGCTCTTTTCACCTTCTTCGTCACCATCAGCACCACCACTGATTTTCACTATATCTTTCGTTATATCTTTTCCCAAATGTTCCACCTTGTTCTTCACCTCGTCCACTGCGTCAAGAATTGCATCACGTGCCAGGTCCACCTGGTCTGCCCCAATAGGATGTTTTCCAGTGACATAACTATACATCCAGTACACGAAGAAGGCTGGGACCCACAATGGGCTAAAGATGATCAGCACCGGGTTGAAGACGATTATGGACCAAAAGATAGTCACAACTTTTAATGTTTTAGCTACTTTTTGGTATAGTTGCTGGTTGTTAGAGACGGGCTGCACTTCTGAACCATTTTGAGCCATTTAAGTGTTCTGATGCAAAGATCTGGCCGGTATGTGGTTTTTAGACTTTAGTAGCGTGTTTATAGTGAAAGGTAAAGGAGTGTCGTTGAGATGGCCGGTGCTGATGGCATGTGATATATGCTGGTGGTAATGAACATGTGAAAAATGTTTATATGCATGAAACTCAAGGTGAAGTAGTAGATTGTGATTGATGGAGAATGTGGTCACAAATGACAAATCTATATATAGGAGAGACTTGCCCACAATGTTGCCATACTAAAGATAAGTTCCTTTAGTACATAAACTATGGTTTGAAATAAAATAATTTAAATGTAAATCTAGCTTTTCGCGGTTTAATCAACATCTAATTTATACTGGACAACTGTTGGCAAACTGATCAATCGATGATTTTAATTCTTCATGAATTCTAAGATCTTAAAATTGGTATAAATTCCTTTGAATTTTCATGAATTAGACATGTCATACCATGTTACAAAGCCATATATATAGCTTTTCATTTTATAAAAAATTTCATGAATTCAACACTAGAGTTTTATAAATGTAAAGGGGTACTTGGTACAAACGTATCACAGTGGATACAGTAAGGTGACCAGTTAGATGAGCCACATGATTGATCAACTTGCTACAAACGTATTTACTGATATATTTACCCGGAAGCATAGTAGTTTTTAATTATGTATGTAGAGTTTTTAAACTAAAAATTCAAACCGCCTCAGCCACCCAAGTTTAGTACGAGTATAACTTTGATAATCAACATTGTTCGGGTTCTGATACCCTACAACAATCATGGAATACATTTCTTATTCGCTAAAAAAAACTGCAAACAACCTAATTAAGTCCTAACCCAATCCTCTTCATTATCTCCATTACCATCGCCACTGCCACCATAAAAAGTTGAAAGTAAGATTATTTTTTCTTTTATTTGAATAACACTAGTTTAAATCATACAAAATCTGGAGTGCAGTTTACAAAGTTGACTTTTCAATTCAGTAAGTCAAACTTTGGTTAATGAATATGGTGGGATTTAATTGACAAATATATTGGCGAATGTCATAGCTAAATCCAGGAAGGTTTTTACAAGCAATGTAATATGGCAATCAAGTTTTTTTAATAAATATATTCGGCATTGTTCTAGTACATCAAAACAGCTACTTATAGTGATTTTTCTGATGTCTTGATTGTAATTTTCATAGTTTCACCTAAAAGGAAATGATATATATGATACTGAAAGAAGGATCCGTTAGTTATAAGCGTTAAAACTCGATTGAAAATTATCTTTAATTCTTATGTACATCGGTAAATTTTAAACAAGGTTACAAGAAGAAACTAGTTAATTAATCTTGCCCAAAACAAAAATTTAGAAAACAGTGGAAACATGCGTGTTCAAGGAAACACGATCAGATCATTAAGTGCCCCACGCTCCTCGTTCCAACATAAGCTAGCCAGCACTCAAACTCATTTAGCTTCTGATCTCTACGTGCACCAATTTTTGCACTCAAATTAATATGTCGCTGCTAACCTTTCAAAACTGGAACTTGATCTCATACTATACTCAGCAACAAGCTTTGCAAACGAAGACGATTTATCTTCCAGCAACTTAGTTGGAGAATCATATTCCTCAATCAAACCTATACAGAACAAAATTTTCTTAAATCAAGACTTGAATGGAAACATACACAAGAGCTGACAAAGTTGCTTAACGAACCTTGTTCTAGAACCAAAACCATGTCACTATCAAGCACAGATGTAATACGATGAGCAATAATTATAACAGTAGAGTCATTAAAGTGTCGGTTGAGTGTTTGTTGAATCATTCCATCAGTTGCAGTATCGACTGATGCAGTAGCTTCGTCAAGTACCAAGACTTTGCTTTTTTTGAGTAGCACACGCCCTAGGCACACAAGCTGCCTTTGACCTACACTCCAGTTCTCTCCATTCTCGGTAACTATTTGTGTAAAATGAAAAAAAATAAGACACTGCAATAAAATTTGAAAATGCTTAATGTAAAGACTATGGACAAGATCGACCTGGTGAGTCGAGTTTCCCTTCCTTGCTCCTCACTTCATCTCCAAGTTGACACTTATCGAGTGCCTAAAGTAACAAAAAATACTGTTAGATCATGGGAGCGTCATATCTGCTTAACGCGTTTTTAACATAGAAGATAAGAAGCTTAATTTGAACGGGTTTGGGATTTTGATTGTTTAAAAGTTAAAGAAAAACAGTTTGAATTTCCTTATTTTATAAAGCATTAACCAAACAAGCAATTATAGTAAGCAACTAAGCAACCCCAAACACCCCATATAGCAACATATGATATTTGAAAGCATAGAAATCGTTATTATGTAATTTATTAGCTACCTCCCAAATCTTATCGTCTGTATACTCTTCAAGGGGATCTAAGTTGCTACGGATTGTTCCTTCAAACATGGTTGGATCTTGAGGAATTATGCTCAATCTTGAACGAAGATCATGAAGTCCAATTGTGGATATATTAACTCCATCTATCAGAATCTGTCCAGCTGCAGGCTCCACAAGGCGGAAGAGTGTCTGTATCAGAGTTGACTTCCCACTACCGGTTCTTCCTACAATCCCGGTTTTCTTTCCTCCACTGAAAGTGCACGTAAGGCCTCGTAATACAAGTGGCAAATGTGGTGCGTACCGAACCTTTTCAAAAGAAATTACCAGATTCAATAAGTGTCTAGGGGTATTTATTTGACTAGTACAGTATCATTATTGAAGAAAATAGTACTATGATTTAAGTACCTGAAGATGACGTATATCGACCTCACCCTGTGACGGCCACTGATCATCGGGCCTATTTGATTCTATAACTAGTGGAGGTTCACTCGGAATAGAAGAATACTGAAATATTCGTTCCACCGAAATAATTTTGTTTTCAAGATCGGTTGAAGTCCACAAAACCCATCCTTGTAAATTGTTTAAAGTAAGTCCATATGTAACAGCCAAGCCCGCAATACTTGGATCAATAGTTCCCTCCGGGATAGATATCAAGAAAATTAAAAACGCAGCAAAAGTAAAAGACGACAACATATCCAACCGTATGCCTAACCATTCCATAGCAGCAGCAACATGAAACTTTGGTCTAGCATAATCGTCAATTAGTTTCATGTTCGTGTCTTGGAATCTGCTTTGTTGATCAAAGCTTCTAATGGTGGTTGATCCTGATATTGTTTCAGAAAAATTCTGTATCACGGGACCTTTACATACTCCACCTAAACGTGCCATTTCTCTTGCTGAAGGCAAGTAATATAGTTGTAACCAAATGCACATTCCCGCAACAGGAATGAACACTATGATCACTTGCCAAGCACATTGTGACATAACCGTAATGATGCCAAGAAGCTGAATGATGGCAAATACGAATGATCCGACTTGGTTGGGAATTCGCATGTCGACTGCACTTTGATCTGTAGATGCCTATAAATTAAAAGATGCTAAGTCAAAAATGACAGCTTAAAACAAATCAACATGGTCAAATCTTATGATTACCTTAACTGATATTTTTAAATCTTAGTTTTCTACTCACCTATATAGTAAGGTGGTTGCTTGAATTAGAAATTAAATCAAAGTTGGTTATGTTATTATGCAATTAGCCCATTTATATGAATTAACATTTCTTATCACATTTGAGCATGCATTATTTGTAGAAAATATAAGCTTGGGACAAAAAGTGTTTCGACCATTACAACCTGAATAAAAATTACCTGTTTTGACTTTTGACCCATTACCCGATGTGTTTGACGTGCTCATTGCTACATCTAGATTCTAAAAAAATAAGTATGAATAAGGATAGAAGGTGTTTCCTTACTCTATTTAGTATT
>JARVZY010007848.1:7500-21548 GCA_030686995.1 Artemisia argyi | reverse complement strand
TAACTAAGGTCGTTGGTCTAATGAAATAAAACCTCTTGATTTTAGTTAGTTTATTTAAACTCATTAACTAATTCATTATGGGATTTATTGTTTTCCATTTCAATCAAAACAATTTATTAGGAATATTTGGAAAGTTTATAAGATTATACCTCTAAAATGAACTTTTTATCGAGCAAGGATAAAAAATGACTGAGATCCTTTTTTATCAAACTACATACCCTTTAACAGATTTTTTACTAGTATCATTCGAGTTTTAAAGTTTAGGTGTATTTTTTTTTTTCAAGTTTTACTAAAAAAAGACTCAATTTATTAGGCAAAAGTTTACAAGGTATTTTATTACATGTAAATAAAATATAGAATGACTAAAATAAAGGTATTTTAGGTTCTTTATTTCTTTTGATTTCTATCCCATAGCAGATGAGATATAAATAACGAGAACTAAGAGTTCAAAACCAAAAATTTTTGGTTTTACAAAGAGTGTATGGAATCAAAATTTTGTTATTTCGAGTCATTTTTTATTTTCACGGATCTTTGACGTATCTAGATTTCTATGAAGAGAATCTTTTAGAAAAAAAAAATAGATAATGAATATAAGATAAGAAATAATAATTCGTTTTGAACAATAGATGTCTTTCACATCCAACTATAACAATGACTAACTTCTTCTTTTTTAAATGGCAGTTCCAAAAAAACGTACTTCGATATCAAAAAAGCGTATTCGTAAAAATATTTGGAAAAGGAAAGGATATTGGGCGGCATTAAAAGCTTTGTCATTAGGGAAATCTCTTTCTACCGGGAATTCAAAAAGTTTTTTTGTACGACAAACAAATAAGTCCTAAAATATTGGAATAATTTGGAATGGATTTGACTAAAAAAATTGGATCAGTAATTAATATCTCAGTAATTTGTTAATTTAATATTAAAGTTAATATAAAATTAACAATTGGCAGTTCCTATTCTAATCAATATGAAATAGACTCTTAATCTTATAAAAAGAAGAAGTATTCTTCTTTCTAAATTCTAAAAATAAAAAATAAATATATATAAGATTTTTTATTTGATTTTTTTAGTATATTTTCATTCAGATTTTGGTGGTGGGGAGTCTTCTTTTCCCCATCGACTTTTAAAAGAATAAATAATGAAAAAATTTTATATTTATCAGGAAGGGCAGATAGAATATTTTTAGTTCAAATTAATTAATTGTTCAAACTAATCCATTCCGTGTTAAAGATTTTTGGATAACTTTCTGACTTCTTAATTTATTATATATACTATATTTAATTTATTTTCCATATATATCCAATTTTCAGCCCAATGAAAAATCCAATAAAAGAACTTAATTGTTGAGATATTATTATATGTGCAAGTGGCAATTTGGAGTAATCCAAAATAGACATATTTTAGATTCATTGATAAAATTTAGTTTGTGTTTCAAATTGAATTTATTAAATCAGATAAACCAGAAATAATGACAATAAAAGAAAAAAGTTTTTGAGTCTATCGAAGAATTCTATCGTTGCAAGAGTCGTATTTTAGAATCGGCTAAACTACGTCAAAGCCCTAAAACCAGACACCTTAAAGAAACTACTGAACCTTTAAATTGACTTTTTTGAACTCTTTTTTTTTTATATCTTTACTAAAATTGAGTGAATTGACTTGTTCAATCTCGACGATTGAATATAAATAGGTTATTATGAGTTCGAGCAAGCCGCTATGGTGAAATCGGTAGACACGCTGCTCTTAGGAAGCAGTGCTAGAGCATCTCGGTTCGAGTCCGAGTGGCGGCATGCCATCTTCTAAAAGATATCAAATAGATCCTATAATAAAATTAAATTAAATTCCCAATTTCTATTTCTTAATTAATACGGGGGGATCCCCCGTTTTTTCATTTTTATGATATTTTCAACTTTAGAGCATATATTAACTCATATTTCCTTTTCTATTGTTTCAATTGTAATTACAATTCATTTGATAAGCTTATTGGGCAATCAAATTAGAAAACCATATTATTCCTCAGAAAAGGGGATGATAGCTACTTTTTTATGTCTAACAGGATTGTTAATAACTCGTTGGATTTATTCGGGCCATTTTCCACTAAGTGATTTATACGAATCCTTAATTTTTCTTTCATGGAGTTTCTCCCTTATTCATATAGTTCCTTATCCTTATTTCAAAATAAGAAAAAATTATTTAACAACAATAACTGCCTCAAGTACTATTTTTACCCAAGGCTTTGCTACATCGGGTCTTTTAAATGAAATACATAAACCCACAATATTAGTACCTGCTCTACAATCGGAATGGTTAATAATGCACGTAAGTATGATGATATTGAGCTATGCGGCTCTTCTTTGTGGATCATTATTATCAGTAGCACTTCTAGTCATTACATTTAGAAAACTTTTTTATAGTTCTAAAAGTAATAATTTATTAAAATTAAACGGGTCATTTTCTTTTGGTGAAATCCAATACAAGAATGAAAGAAACAATATTTTTCAAAAAAAATATTTTTTTCCTGTTAATAATTATTACAAGGCCCAATTGATTCAACAATTAGATTATTGGAGTTATCGTGTGATTAGCCTAGGATTCATCTTTTTAACCATAGGTATTCTTTCAGGAGCAGTATGGGCTAATGAAGCGTGGGGATCATATTGGAGTTGGGATCCAAAGGAAACTTGGGCGTTTATTACTTGGATCGTATTCGCAATTTATTTGCATACTCGAACAAATAAAAATTTGCAGGGGACAAATTCCGCAATTGTGGCGACTATAGGTTTTCTTATAATTTGGATATGCTATTTTGGGGTCAATCTATTAGGAATAGGGCTACATAGTTATGGTGCATTTACGTTAACCTCTAGTTAAACTAAAGAAAAGTTACAAACAGAATACGGTATATATAAAATTGCGTCAACCGGCGAGAACCATGTGAATCAAGTAGTGTAGTGATTCACGCGGTTCTCGCAAAGACCAAGCGGATTGGGCGAAAATTCAAATTCATATTTTGTTTTTACTTTATTTAAAATTTAAGAAAATAAAAATACTTTTATTTTTTCTTTAAAAAAACTATCTATAAAAATAATTAGATAGAATACCTTCAACCTTGTCAACTGATAGTGAAAGAACAAAATCGGGATACATACCAATACCTATTACAGGTAGAAAAATGGAGATGGAAACAAATAACTCGCGCGGTCCAGAATCAAAAACATAAGAGTTTGGAGTATTAAATAACTTGTATCCATAGAACATCTGGCGTGACATAGATAATAAATAAATAGGAGTTAATATCATTCCAATTGCCATTACAAAAGTGATGGCAATTTTGGGCATTAAAAGATATTTTTGGCTAGTAATTATTCCTAAAAAGACTATAACTTCTGCAACAAAACCACTCATACCCGGTAATGCAAGGGAAGCCATGGAAAAGCTACTGAACATCGTAAATATTTTTGGCATGGGGATAGCTACTCCGCCCATTTCATCGAGATAAACAAGACGTATTCTATCATAACTCGTTCCTGCCAAGAAAAAAAGTGCAGCACCAATAAATCCATGAGAGATTATTTGTAAAATAGCTCCATTGAGTCCCGTATCGGTTATAGAAGCAATTCCTATAAGTATAAAACCCATATGAGATACCGAGGAATAGGCTATTCTTTTTTTTAAATTACGTTGGCCGGGAGATGTTGAAGCTGCATAGATTATTTGTATTGTACCTACTATCATCAACCAAGGAGAAAATATAGAATGAGCGTGTGGTAATAATTCCATATTAATCCGAATCAATCCATACGCTCCCATTTTTAATAAAATTCCGGCTAGAAGCATACAAGTACTGTAATGTGCCTCTCCGTGGGTATCTGGTAACCATGTATGTAGGGGTAGAATCGGTAATTTGACAGCAAAAGCGATAAAAAATCCAATATAGAATATTATTTCCAAAGCCACAGGATACGACTGATTAACTGATGTTTCAAAATTTAATGTTGGTTCATTAGAACCATATAAACCGATACCCAGAACTCCCATTAAGAGAAAAATGGAACCCCCCGCCGTGTACAAAATAAATTTTGTGGCTGAATAGAGACGTTTCTTTCCTCCCCACATGGATAGAAGTAGATAAACCGGAATTAATTCTAATTCCCACATGATAAAAAAAAGTAAAAGGTCCCGAGAAGAAAATGATCCTATTTGACCGCTGTACATTGCTAACATCAAGAAATGGAATAATCGAGAATCCCGAGTAACAGGCCAGGCCGCTAAGGTAGCTAAAGTAGTGATAAATCCTGTTAATAAAACGGGTCCTATAGACAGTCCATCTATTCCTAATTTCCAACGGAAATCAAAAAAATTGATCCATTTATAGTCGTCTACTAGTTGGATTAATGGATCGTCCAATTGGAAATGATAACAGAATACATAGGTTGTTAGAAGAAGTTCTAACATGCATATACATATAGTATACCACCTAATTACCCTATTTCCTTTATGGGGAAGAAAGAAAATTAAGGAACCCGCAAATATTGGTAAAACTACAATTATTGTTAACCAAGGAAATTTGTTCGTGGTAAAGACAAGATACGCTTGGACCAGAAAAACATGTGCCCAAAAATATCTTATTTTTGGGCACATGTTTTGGCGGTAAAAAAAAATGGACTCAAGGAGAGGTTTCTGTAACGTATTAATAAGCTATACCCATACTGCGGGTTGTTTCATGCCATAAATAAACCCGAACACTCAAGAAATCCGTTGGGCAGGCGGATTCGCATCTCTTACAGCCGACACAATCCTCTGTTCTTGGAGCGGAAGCTATTTGTTTGGCTTTACATCCGTCCCAAGGTATCATTTCTAATACATCCGTAGGACAGGCTCGGACACATTGAGTACACCCAATACATGTATCATAAATCTTTACTGAATGCGACATTGGATCGATATTTTTGAACGTGATAAAGTTTCAATCTAGTAAATTGATAAATGAATTATATATTTAAATACTAATACTAGATGAATCGATGAGTTACCCGGTTTTTTCTGGATTGACAGTGCCAAACTACTTTGATTTCTTATCTTTGTGATAACATGATCATACCTTACGTGGCACACATGCTAATTTTAATTGATTTATGAAAATTCTAATTTTATTTTAATAGGATAATATTACTTATTCAACAAATTAGATTGATTTATACGAGTTGATTTTCTGTTACGATAAATTGATGAAACAATGGCGAGTCCAATAGCGGCTTCAGCAGCTGCAATAGCTATAACAAAAATAGAAAAAATTGCTCCTTTTAATTGACGACTATCAAAAAAATCAGAAAATGTTACAAAATTGAGATTAACCGCATTTAATATAAGTTCAAGACACATAAGAGCCCTAACCATATTTCTACTTGTAATCAATCCATATAGACCGACAGAAAATAAATAGGCACTCAAAACAAGTACATGTTCGAGCATCATTAACCAACTCCTCATCAATCTCGATTCATTTCAATATGAACAACAATTTAACCAATTGGATTGACTAGAATAATGAAATAAAGGAATATATTGGGAATAGATCAAACTAATAAAGACTTTCTCTTTTATATCCAAAGTCAAATAGAAAAAGGAAATGCATCTGATAGCTCATAACAAGGGTTTTCCGGTTCTAAAGAGTTATTATTGACGAGCTACAGCAATTGCGCCGATTAACGCAACTAAAAGAATTAGTGAAATAAATTCAAACGGAATAAAAAAATCTGTTGATAAATGAATCCCAATTTGTTGACTATTACTTATCAGATCTTGCTCTATAATCTGGCTTGCTTTTGTAGTCCAAATAATCCCGTACCATGACGTATCTGGAATAGTAGTAATTAGTGAAAAAAAAATACTTGTGCAGACCACGGAAGTTACTCCATCTCCCACGGTCCAAAGGCGGAAATCTTTGGAATATTCTGAACCATTTATGAACATCACAGCAAAAATGATTAAAACATTTATGGCTCCTACGTAAATAAGGAGCTGCGCGGCAGCTACAAAATGCGAGTTTGATAGAATATAGAATAAAGATATACAAACAAAAACAAATCCCAATGAAAAGGCAGAATAAATGGGATTGGGAAGTAATACTACTCCCAGACCCCCTAATATAAGACCCAATCCCAGAAAGACTAAAAGAAAATCATGTATTAGTCCAGGTAAATCCATTATATATAAAATAAGAGATAAATAAATCAAAATCTTTCATAACTTTATTGACACCCGGTCAGGAAAAAAGAGGGAAATCTACTTTTTTATAATAGTTCTTAATTATTATTAAATTAAAAATTCCATTTTCATGGATATGGATTGATGTAGATATAGTTATTGGCCTAATCTCTCGAAAGAGTAATTTAAATCTATATATTTGCAAATCCTCAATATAGTCATAGAAATTTAATATAAATTAAAACATGATTCTCGTCTCCTAATCAATATAATCAATATAATTATGAATATATTAATAAAATTCTAGTTATTCACCAAATAAAAAGCCTCATTCTTTTAGATCAAAATGAGTTATTAAGTTTTTATTTCAGGCAAATTTAAAATTGTTCGAATTGTGTAATCGTCAATTACTGACATTGGTAACCGACCCAAAGCAATTTGATTATAATTCAATTCGTGACGATCATAAGTAGAAAGTTCATATTCTTCAGTCATTGATAAACAATTTGTTGGACAATACTCAACGCAATTACCACAAAATATACATACTCCAAAATCAATACTGTAATTAAGCAATCGTTTCTTTCTAATATCAGTTTCCAATTTCCAATCAACAACGGGCAGATCTATAGGACATACGCGAACACATACTTCACAAGCAATGCATTTATCAAATTCAAAGTGGATTCGGCCGCGGAAACGCTCGGATGTAATCAATTTTTCATAGGGGTATTGAATAGTTACAGGTAAACGATTCGCGTGTGATAAGGTAATCATAAAACCTTGACCAATATACCTTGCGGCTCGTACTGTTTGTTGGCCATAATTCATGAACTCAGTTACCATAGGGAACATATCGTGAATATCTATAAAAAATAGGATACTTGTTTCTTTCTCTTGTTTGGGACAAGTCATGAATAGAAGTATTTTTACAGTGAAAGAAGTTGGGAAGAAGTTGTTAATAATAGATTACCTAGAGAAATAGGTAAAAGAAATTTCCATCCAAGATTTAATAATTGGTCCATTCTCAGCCTCGGTAAAGTCCATCTTGTTGCGATAGGAATGAACAAGAACAAATAAGTTTTAGCTAATGTAATAAAGATACCAATTATTGTTCCAAAGACTCTACCCCTTTTAGTAATTTCAAAAAGCTCGGGAACAAATATGTATGGAATAGAAAGATTCCAACCCCCCAAGTAAAGAACTGTTACGAATAATGAAGAAACTAGTAGATTTAAATATGAAGCAACGTAAAATAAACCAAATTTGATACCGGAATATTCGGTTTGATAACCTGCTACTAATTCTTCTTCTGCTTCTGGTAAATCAAAAGGTAATCGTTCACACTCTGCTAGGGAAGAAATTAGAAAAACTAGAAATCCTATAGGTTGACGCCACAAATTCCATCCCCAAAAACCATATTTTGACTGCGCTTCCACTATATCAACGGTACTTGAACTGTTAGATAATCATAGTGGATGATAACATCACTGTTCCCACCCCTATTGCAGAACCGTACATGAGATTTTCACCTCATACGGCTCCTCAAAGGTCACAAATAAATCTAAGGACCCGTCCTTATTTATTTTTCTTGATATGTTTGTAGGATAAATAGAGATAAAATGAAATCTATTGTAAGGTCCCCATTAGACACTGGAATTCTGTCTGCTATATTTATTTATACTATAATAAAATAAATTTATACTATAATAAAATAAAGTGCTTCTGAATTCATCTTCTCTTTTAATAATTTAATCTTTGTTGAGTAATAACTTAATCCTTGAATAAAATCTTTCTTGTAACAATATCTATAGATATTTCAACCTAACGTTTTCAATTACGAAATCCAATTAGACCTTGCATTAGTTCATGAATCATGACAAGAATTCTATCTCTATATAGAGAAAGAAAAAAAGATATTTTTTTTTTTAGCGCATTCAGTCTTTCGATTTTTTTCGTTCCTATTCTCCTTTCTCAAAAAAAGGGGACCTTAAACAAAGTTAAAGGATTACTTCGTTCTTGATAGTTATTTACTTAATCGGTGAATAGAAGTATACTCTGGATCGGAATCGTGGGAAGTACTCCTTGATCATTTCTACCAATTTAAAGCCCCAATTATAATTCTTTTTATACACAGAATACACTTACATAATCTCTATTACGAATCCTTTGTGTACCTTAGTGTTCCTAGCTATCCACTTATTTTTATCAATCCACTTTTGGGTAATACATATGCTAATAGATAGTAAAAACCTCATAAAGTAGATCTTTTGAACCCGCTTCAAGTCATCATGATTAATCAATCAATCTTGGGGTAAACAGTCTCTAATACTTAATGTTTACTTTTATTAACTCTTGTACATAGGAAATGAGATTCAATCTTTTACTGCAAATTTATAAGCCGTTTCTTTCACTCATATAACTATCTGGTTTCCTTCATCAACCCCCGAATAATGAATAAAAAACGAAAATATATATTCAACTCATGACATTTCCTTCCTAGAAAGAAAAAGTAGGGTCAAATTTATGTCTTAACGAATCACACGTAGAGATATTGATAACACACATAGAGTTAATGGTATTTCATAACTAATTGATTGAGCAGCAGCTCGTAGACCACCTAAAAAAGAATATTTATTATTGGAGCCATATCCTGACATAAGAAGGCCGACAGGAGCTATACTTGAAATAGCAATCCATAAAAAAACACCGATACTGAGATCGGCTAAAACAAGATGATCCCCAAAAGGAATTACTAAATAACTTAATAAAACGGATATTACTGCTATAGACGGTCCAATACTGAATAAACGAGTATCTCCTCTAGATGGAAGAAGATTCTCTTTGAAAAGTAATTTGGTACCATCTGCTAGAGCTTGAAGAATTCCCAAAGGTCCTGCGTATTCAGGACCAATACGTTGTTGTATACCTGCAGATATTTCTCTTTCTAACCAAACAATTACTAGTACACCTATTGTGATTCCTAATACAGGAGTAAAAATAGGGATAAGCATCCATATGATCCCATAGACCTCTTTTAAGGATTCCAATCTAGAAAAAGAATTGATAGCTTGTACTTCTGTTGTATCCATTATCATTTTAACGATCAACTTCTCCCATAATGATATCTATACTACCTAGTATCGTCATAATATCAGCCAATTTCATCCTTTTAACTAACTGAGGAAGAATTTGCAAATTAATAAATCCTGGCGGTCTAATTTTATATCGCCAAGGAAAAACACCCTTATCTCCTATCAGAAAAATTCCCAATTCTCCCTTTGGTGCTTCAACTCTCACATAAAGTTCTTGCTTCGACAATTCAAAAGTCGGAGAAGGTTTTTTACTAATGAATCGATAATCAAAGTCATTCCATACAGTATCTTTTGCTCTATCAAAACGGCGTATTTCTAAATTTTCATAGGGCCCTCCCGGAATTCCTTCTAGCGCCTGTTGAATAATTTTTATGGATTCCGTCATTTCACTGATTCGTACTAAATAACGAGCTAATGAATCCCCCTCTTTTTGCCATTGGACTTCCCAATCAAATTCGTCGTAACACTCATAATGATCAACTTTACGAAGATCCCATTGTATTCCGGAAGCTCGTAGCATAGGTCCCGACAAACCCCAATTTATTGCTTCCTCTCCACCAATAATGCCTACTCCTTCAACTCGTTCTAAAAAAATGGGATTCCGTGTAATAAGCTTTTGATATTCGGCAATTCCTGTTAAAAAGTAATCGCAAAAATCCAAACATTTATCTATCCAGCCATGAGGTAAATCAGCAGCGACTCCTCCAATACGAAAAAAATTGTGCATCATTCGCATACCGGTGGCAGCTTCGAATAGGTCATATATCAATTCTCTTTCTCGAAAAATATAGAAGAAAGGAGTCTGTGCCCCAATATCTGCCATAAAAGGGCCAAGCCATAACAAATGTGAAGCTATACGACTTAACTCCAACATAATGACTCTGATATAACTGGCCCTTTTAGGGACTTGAATATTCCCTAATTGCTCTGGTGCATTTACAGTTATTGCTTCTGTGAACATAGTAGCTAAATAATCCCAACGTGTTACATAAGGCAAATATTGTATAATTGTTCGATTTTCCGCAATTTTTTCCATACCTCTGTGTAAATAACCCAATATTGGTTCACAGTCAATAACATCTTCACCATCTAGAGTAACAATGAGTCGAAGAACACCATGCATTGATGGGTGGTGAGGTCCCATATTGACTATCATGAGGTCTTTTCTTGTAGCTGGTACAGTCATAGGTTTTTCCTGATTCATTCTTCCATGAATTGCTGAAAGCGAAAAGAAGTTCATCAAACTTTAAGCGAATAATTCAAACTAACTCTTCAAATTAACGAGTTTTTCTCTCTCGAATATCCAACTGTCCTATTAATTCTTTATAACGTGCTCTGTTTTTTTTTGACAAATAAGCCAGCAGCCGTTGACGTTTTCCCAGAATTTTCCGCAGACCTCTCTGAGATAAATAGTCTTTTTTGTGTAATTCCAAATGTGAGGTAAGTCTCCGTATCTTGTTGGTGAAACTTACTACTTGAAATTCAACGGATCCGCTATTTTCTTTGTTTTCTTCTTGTTCTTGCAAAATAATTGAAATAAATGAATTTTTTACCATAAAAGAATTTCACACTCCCCTTTTTACAGATAGTTATTTTATTGGATCAGTAATAATAGTAATAATAATGTAAGAAATTTTAATGTAGTATACACAATAATCAAAAATTTTTTATAGATTCCTGTTTTTTTCAATGAACATTAATGAATCCTTTTTTGGAGTTCATTTGTATAGTCATACAAAAAGAGGATACCAAATCGTTTAGTACGAAGATTCTGTTGATTAATTTATAGCTTTAATTTTTACGCCATTTACTTATCCTAGAGGGGGATGTAAGACAGCGCATATGAGCATCGGGTTGTTTGCATATAACATGGATATTTACAGATCACGGACAGAAAAACAAAAATGAAAAATCTGATTGATAGAACAACATAATATATAGAAAACTCAAAAATTTAAATCAGGGGTACATATATATCCTTAACATACTCAAGCGGCTCCCATTATTGGTATCAAACCAATAGCGATTCATACAAGCTAAATCTTCTAATCGATAATTAGGCCAAAAAAATAACTTGAATTTAATTAATTCATTTTTTTTTCGGTCGAAATTTTTACTTTCATCCAAAAATTGACTCCAATTTTTTATCTTGTTCTCCTTGGAAAATGTTTTATTTCTATGCGCACCATTCTGATTCTTTAAATTCAAATTGAAAGAAATTAGAATTCGCAATTCTCTACGACGTCTAGATGATAAAATTTTTTCAGGAACAAGCAAATCATAATTATTTTTGTCTTTATTTAGAGTTTTCCTTTTATGTCTTGGAATGGATTCATCAAAATTATTCTTAGCAACATTTTTGGGGTTTCGGTATCTTTGATTACTTTGGTGCTTACTTTTATGAACCAATGAAATACCTATGATTTGATACATAAAAAACTGTCCGTCATTTTTTACAGATAGACGGGTAGGTTCCATAATTAATATTCCCTTTTTCGTTAATTGTGTAAGATTTAAACGCCTTCTCATTATATCCAGATTCATTTCTTTCCTTTGAATATAGGATATAGTAATTTTTCTTACATTTATGAGGCTAAGCAGGAGACCATATATCTGGATATTATTCATCATTTTTTGATTCAATTGATTCAAACGTCCAGTCCATCTTAATTGAAAAGGAAAATCTCCTTTAAGCAATACTTTTAGTTTTTCGATCGATTCTAAAAAATATTCTTCAATATTGTTTTGATTCTTTAATTCAAAATATTGTTTTGAATTTGATGGTCTAAAATTTAAAAAATATTCATTCGCCTCTTGTTTTCCTTTGATATTTGGATTTTCACTAAAATTTGGATTGATATTCAAATTAAAAAGAAGTAAGTTGCTTGGGATAAACCAAGGTTTCTCTTTATATTTATGATAAAGTATTAAAAACTCTGGAAATAAAAAAACTTTCGGATTCGATATGAGGTGATTTAAGATTAAGAATTTTTCATTCATTCCCATCCAATCAAAAGACACCCCCATCCAATCAAAAAAGACCTTTTTATAATTGATTTCGGAATTTGATTTAATTGGAAGATAAAAAAGACCATTATTATGAGAATTCTCCGTTATTTGGTCCTTATTAGGTTCAACCTGAATATTTGTATTAAATTTCCAACCCAAATATTTTCTATCTGTATTTTTTTCCATATATATAATATCACTTTTTTCTAGATAATTCTTGATAGGAATATTATTGAGTATGTTAAAAAAAGTTTCTTTATTTTTGGTGGAATTTTCTTGCTTCTTTATTGTTTCTAATGATGATCTATAAATATCAGACTTATTCTTAGTTTCAGAATTCATATATTTATATGAGAAAAGATCATATCTATAGTTTTTTTGAAAATTCTCCTCTTTATTTGGTAATAAATATACTTTCCAATTTTGTTTTTTTTTGTAATCCAATAATGGGTCTTTTTCATAGGAATACCTTTTCTTTAAATCATCATTTTGAGACATTTGAGACATATGGCATTGATTTATTTGATTTCGCCATTTTTGTGGGACTAATGTAGACCATGTAATCTGAGATAAATCATATTGATAATGACTTCTTAACCAGTTTTTCCATGGATTCTTTTCATAATTTGAAAGTTTGTTATGTCTTACTTTGGAATCAAATATTCCTTGTGTTCCAAAAAAATCCTTTATTTCATTCTTAAGAAAAAAAGATGGTCCATTATATTGAAGAATAGATCTTAACTTATTGAAGTTAATAACTTGGGTTTGTGATAATTTAAAAAATACATATTTTTGTGACAAGTAAGATAAATCAAAAAAAATATGTGGCTTCTGCTTACTATTTCTAAGATTATCAAAAGCCTTTTTTATAGTCATAGGCGAAATGAAGTCAATTTTATTTTGTTTTTTTTTATTAATTCTTTCTTTATCTTTATTTATTTCATTATTGTCAATGTATTTTTCAAGAATTTTTTTTGTTGATTCCATAAAAAGTTGTAGAGAAATTCTGCGCATATTAATTATACATAAAAAGATATCTACGTATATTTTTTCAATGCAAAATTGAAATATTAATTCAATATTTTTTCTTTTTAATATTTTCCAAATTTTTGGGGGTGATTCTCGATTAGTCTTTTTATTTTTTTTCATTATTTCTATTTGATTTCTGATTGTGTTTCTTCTATCAATTCTATGTTTAATCTCTTCTTTTGCCTGTGAATAATCTCTAGATTTATTTTGACTAAATGATTCATGAATTATCTGAGTGCTGATTATCGAATCCTTTTCTGTTTGAGTTTCACTTGATTCATATATTTCTCTCGGTATAAATAATGGAATTTTCTTTCCTTTTAAAAGTATTTGTTTTAAAAAGAAAAATGCTTTTTCTTGTTGCTTTGTTATTTTTTTTAAAACTCTTTGAACTCTAAAATTAAAATTTCTTATTTCGACTTTGTAGTCTATATCTTTAAAAACGGGTTCAAAAAAGGAAGGTGTTTTTCGAGGAGGACCAAAAGGATATTCTGTTTCCATTCCCAAAACTGTTAAAAAACAAGAATCAAAATCATCTTGTTGCTTTCGATCTCTATCAGAGAGTCGTAGCTTAGATCCGTGCCACGGTTTCAAATGAAAAGGATATAAGATTTTGATCTGAAAACCTTCTATTAACCAATTTTTAGGAAATTCTGTTTTGGAGAATTGAAGACCATTATAGCTGCACTTTAAATAAATTTCTCTATTCCA